>RJWH01003384.1:0-158445 GCA_004363575.1 Solenodon paradoxus | reverse complement strand
TGGTCATTTTTGAAAAACAGGCAGCTGGACACCCTGCTTGGGGCTGCGGGCGGTGGGAGTGTTCTCACTCTGGCGGAAGGCTGACGGACACATCCCTTGGGGAGTTCAGGTTTTGGTACTGGGGTGGATGCCAGTCCTCGTAGTTCTGAATCCTGTCTCATGAGGACAATCAGAAGGCGATCCTAACATGGTCATTGAATGGGAAGAAAAAGAAGTCTTGAGAATTACAGAAGGAAAAGGGGGAGGATTGAAAAAGAAAGGAGAATGCAGGAGCACAGCTCAGAGACAGTTCATAGTCTTGATCACCTTGTGGGAAACGGACGGTCGTCTGTATCCACTTTACCATTGGGATATGCCTGAGAATTGAGATGGGAGGAGATGAAAGTACGAGAATTACCAAATGGCTGAGAAAACACAGTCGTGATCCATTAACGATAGTGATAGGGTCTGAGAAATGCCTTGTTAGGCGATTTTGTCATCGTGTGGGTGTCATAGAGTGTCATTACACACACCTGGATGGTGTAGCCTACTGCGCACCTGCATTCTAAGGTAGAGCCTGTTGGGGCCACTGTGACCTAAACGTCGCTAAGTGAGGCGTAACTAGTGCCTCCTGTTGAGTGAAACACATTTATATTGCCCTTCTAAGCGTCTTTTTTTCTGGACTCCATGCAAATTGTGTAACTAGTGTAAAGTATGCATTTTCACTGATGAGAAGCAAAGCAACATTGAAAGGCTAAGTGACTCTCGCCAAGCCAGCCAGTGGCTTCCCAGCGCCCCACTCCTGACCTGCCTGACCACATCCTTGGACAGCTTCCGGACCCCTTGAGCCAACTCCAGGTTCACCGAACAAACATGGAACCCGCTGGGCTTGGGCTCCTTGGCTGCAGAGCAGGGGTAAGGACGGGATGATCTTTCGCAGTCTGTGTCCTTAATTAAGGAAAGAACCCAATTTGCCAGGAATTCAGCATGTCTGGTTTCTCATTACCCTGGAAAGTTGATTTTACTCTGTGGCCCTGGCCCAGCAGCAGCAGCCTCACCTGGGACCTGATTAGAAATGCAGTTTCCGGGGCCCACACCGGACCCTCGAATCTGACTCTCCGGATGGGGCCCGCGACCTGTGCTGTAAGATGCCTCCCAGAGGGTTCTGAGAGTTTGAGAACCACTGCTCTCCACGGTTTCCGCCCAACACTAAAGAGAGGGCTTACACACACTCGCACGCACGCGGAGGTAATGAACTTTTTTCTGTAGATATTGTCCTTCTCCCCCTCCCCCATCTCGTCTCCTAGCCCTCCAATCTGGGATGATGAATGGAGGTCAGGGCAGGGCGCTGTCAACGAGGACGCGGCCCTCCCTCCTTCCCCAACCCTCCGCTGGGGGCGGGGACGACCTTGGGGCTTGCCCACTGTGATTTCTAACCATTTTACCGTCAGCCGCTGTCCCCTTTTTTTTGGGGGGGGGCGCATTTAGTAAGTTTGCTTTTAATGATTTGTTCACTCGCTTGTTGGCAGAATAAAGGAGATATTGGGGCGGAGGGGGTGGTGTCAGAATAAAGTTGGGGGAGAAGAGACTGAGAGGAGAGCAAGGGTCTTAGGTGAAGCTCGAGAGAAAGGAGGGGTTCAGGGGAGCTTTGTGTGTGTGTGTGTGTGTGTGTGTGTGTGTGTGTGTGTAAGACCGAGAGGACATTGCTTTTGGTTTGGAGGGAAATAGCGAAGTTCGGTAAGAGCGCGGAACTGAGGTGCAACAGAGAGAAAGCGGGTATTAGGAGCAAAACTGCCCCAGAGTTTGCGGGACTTTTTTTGCCAGCTTCCTTCCCAAGACTTTTGCTTTGCCCCGCTGGGCTCCTCCCCCTGCCCGCCTCCCCGCCCCCTGCTCCTCCGCCCGGCGCGGTCCTGGGAGGCTCCTAGGCTGGGGAAGCACAAGAAGGAATTGTTTGCGAGCTCAGTCATCCAAAAAAGCTCCTTCCTTATGGAGGCGCCGGGTGCGCTGCGCGCGGCGGACCCTGCCTCGTCTTGCTGCTGCCGCGGCTGTCGCCGCGGCCCCCGCTTCCTGCGGAGGGGACCCTGAGCGCGGCCCCTGAGTGCGGCCCCTGAGCGCGGCCGGCGGGTGTCAGCGCCGCGCGTGCACACGCACACACAGGCGCCAGCGCGCGCACACGCACACGCACACGCACGGCGCACACCCTCGGCGGCCGCAGCCACCGCCGCACGCTCCCGCACGCGCCCTCCCTCCCGGGCCGGCAACTTGTGGGTCCCGGCTCCTTTGTTGCTCCCGCGGCGGCCGCCCTCGGGCTCCCGGCACCCCGGGGTCCCCGCGCGGCGATCCGCGCGCGCCGCTGCGCTCCCCGCGGCCCCCGCGCTGGCCCCTGCCCGGGCCCCGGCCCGCCCTCCGCGGCAGCCGGCTGCCCCGAGGTGAGTCACGTCGCAGAAGTTTGTTTTCTTTTCATAAAAAGTTGTGTTTATTTGTTGGTTTGGGGAGGGCGGGGACGCGCGGGCGCCGGGCGGGTCGGAGCGCTCGAGCGGCTGGCTGCGGAGAGGGGCGCCCCGCGCGGGGCGCGGAGTTGGGGCGCAGCGGGCAGCGGTGCCTCGGGCACCGCGATCCCTGCGGGCGGTCAGTCCCCTGGAGCTTCCCGGGTGGGAAAGGGCGGGGCCGCCGCGCCAACTCTCCTCCAAGGTTGACATCTGTGCCGGCTGCTCTCGCCGGGCCGTGGGCAGAAGCCCACGCGGCGTTGGCAGACCTGGAGATCCCCCAGCACCCGTTTGTCCTCTGCAGGGCCGAGGGTCGAACGTATTGGCATTTTAAAAGGAAAACACTAAAAGGACGAGCCTTTTAGTGACCGGGAGCAAAGCCGTCCCAGAAAAGCATCCCTAGCAGGGGTGTGGGGTTGGAAGGAGGGGTGAGGCTGAAGGGGGGCTGCAGGCTTGGGGCAGCTGTAGGAGGGGGTGTGTGAGAGTGTCTCAGCGCGGTGACCCTCTCTCGGAGCTTCTCTTGGAGTTTGTGAAACTCTTGAGTAGGTGGGGAACGACCCCAGGAGCAAGTGGGAAGGGGCTGTGGAAGGGAAGGCACAGGGAAGCCAGGGAGCATTTTCCGCTGGATTTTTGAGGGGCCTGCTTCGTTTCTGGGTGTCCAGAGGCAGTTGCAGGTGATGGGAAAATGCCCCAGGCTGGGGCCGGCTGACCTGGAGGAGAGTAGGCTGGGACGGATTCTGTGTAGCTGTGTTTTGGGGATGGGCTGGTGCTGGCAGGGTTACTTGCGAAGTTGTGTTTCTCCAGAGATGTGGCAGGGAGCTAAGAATACCCAAACCACACACCAGAGTCCTAAACAGGCCCTTTCTGGGTGTGGTGGGCTGTTCTGCTCTCCTCCAGCCGGTCTCATTATGTTCACAGGGGTTTACATACAATTCTGACCCAAAGTCACCTCCCCGAGTGGACCCAGTGAAAAGTGTATTTTGATGTCAGGCCCTTTTGCCACCCCCAAGTGCACACGTTGTCAACTAGTTCTTTGTTGCCCGGAATTTTGCTAACTGATCGTTGAATGGATGTAACTTGAAAAAATCTTGGCTGTACAAATCTTTCTTCTTTTTTTGTGATTGGGCCCTAACGGTCCAGTTCTGTGATCCTCCCCCACCATCCCTTTGGTTACAGCCAATAAATCAATCTCCATGTCCTTAAGGGCAGCTTAGAAATTAAAACACAGTCTTGTCCCACTGAAGTGAAGGCCAGAGCACTCGGAACATCTGGATGGCCTGTTTTCCGAACTTACTTAAAGTCATCTGAAGCCAGAGTCTGGCCTCTTTGAGGTGTATGACAGGTTTCTCCTGGAACGTTTCTGAGGACTTATAATTGGCACTTTTAAATGGTCTGGTAACTGAAACCCAGAAGTTTCTCATGCTCATCTTGAAGCACCTTGAGGTCAGTGGGACACAGACAAGGTGGCAGCTGCAGTGGGATTCTGCTCTTCCTCCAGATGAGTGTTTGGAGTGTTTGTGGAAAGACAAACAGAAAAAAAGTAAGATTTCCTCCTGGTGTCCCTTGGCTGTAGCTGTTTGCCACTGTATAGATGGATCGCTTAGTTTGGCCCTTCGGGAGACTAGACGCTGTCTACCCCTGTGAAATCGGAGCATTGAGACAGCAGACACTCTTTCATCTCCTTTCACGAGACCTCAGCAGAGTAGCACCGCAGGAGAGATTTTCTTGGGAGAAATTGCCCAAACCGCAGCACTGATTTCACTTGGGAAACGCGGTTGTTAGGTAGAGGCCAGGATGGCTGGTGCCTTCACCACAGCAGAGAAGGGAGAATGGGGTTGGGGGGCGTGGTCCACAGAGGACCCTACTCGGCTGTTAATTGCTTGGCCAACTTGTGATAAGAGGGTGGTTTATGTTCCTTTCCTCCAAATAGGTCTGGAGATTTTCCTTTCTTTGAAGTACCCTTTCAAGGGGTTTTGCCCCCAGCCCTCTGTAGGAGCTTATCTGTGGTTTCTGTGTTCTAAGAAGGGGTGGGAGATTTTACTCACAGAATAATTCAGTTGACTTCCCCAGGATTTAAACGCCAAGGGTTAAGCAAGGAAGCGAGCCTGGTATCCCAGTATTCCACAGGACCCTGGGGATCCGGGTTCAGATTTCAGCCCTTACTGTAGGCTTGACGAATCAGGGTTTTTCTCTGTGTGTCTTTCAAACAAGTGGGAAGAAACCCAAGAAAACCCAGAATAATTATCATGCAGTACTTTCTGGCCTCCAAATAAGAAACTGTTCATTAATCTGGCATCAAAAGTTAGTATACGTTTAAATATGTTTTCTTTCCTCCAAACTCTGAGTCTTTTTGCTACCTGGGAAAATATTAGAGAGGGGGAAGGGGTGGACATTGGGGAGGGAGAGGAAAGAAAGTGATTTAAAATAAGTTATTTGGCATCTAGAACTCTATATGTCATCTCTGTACTCCAATTCAGCAAACATTTCTAGTGCATCAGACCCCTGGCTGGGCGCTTTCTTAACCTAAGAAGAGTAAGCTTTCTTAGTCAAAGGCTGATTCTCCAAATTACCCCCCTCTCCCAGTTGTTACGTCTTATACAAGCATCTGCTGATAGAAAAGAAAATGCTTCTAAATTTTCCAGCAATCCTGTCCTATAGCACAACTCTTTTTCCTCTCTGTGCTTTCATACTTTTCGCATAGTTGTGATAAAGGTATAAACTTTTATAGTTAAGACAACTTGAAGCATCTCTGCATTTTTTGACCAAAAACTCTCACAGAGTCTATGTATGTCCAGGGTTTGGTAGGAATGATCAAAAGCCTGAGAGTCCTCCCACAAGGGGCCTTCACATGTAATATTTTATCATTTATGTAGCTGAATCAAATATTTGGTGCAGGAGTTGGGAGGGGTAGATAGAATGAAGAAGGTATTTGTTTTTAATCTAGAAATCCATGTTTACAAAAAGCCTTCCTAAATAGGGCTTTTTGCCTCTGTGGATCCCTCAGGGTTGGTAATGGAGAGAGAGGGGCGGTGGGGTACAGGAAATAAGGTTTAAAGAATCCATCTCAAGTGGCAATGCCCTTAGGATTAGGAAACTTGGCTAGGAACACTGGCCCTTCCTGTGAACTCTCTTCACGTGGACTCACACCACTGAAGTAACCCATCTCTGCAAATCCATTGCTACTGAGCTAGACTCCTTCTCAAGCTCGCCCAGTCTTTCCTGCCCTTCCTTTAAGTATGCCATCGTCCACACTGTCTTTTCCATTCCTCCTGCCACCATCTTTGCTCATGCCCTTGACAACTGTTGTTGGGACATGGCTGGATTTCCCACTGTCTGCTTATTGCGACCCCACCCACCTCCCATCAGTCCCATTAAAGGGTCACCGCACAGCTTAAACACAGTCTGTTTGCTGTCCAGATTTCTCCATCTCCTTACATGTGACTCTGTCTCACCTCAGAACATCACCCCATCTAGTAGCTCACCCTCGAGGTTGTTCTGTGTTTGTACCTTGCTTATTGCCATCGCACCCCAGACCCTTTGCCTGTAAGCCCACCTTCTTTGTATGAGCCTTACTTATAGTGTGTTCTTGACCTGTACCTATTTATTCAATTGTAAGCCACCATTGATTCTAAACTGCACCTCAACTTCTCCAGAGGTTTTCATGAAAAAATAAAAAATGAAAACCAGTAAGATTTATTCACAGAGCCCGCTTTGAATGGAAAGCACACCCAATTTTCAGGGATCGTTAAAATGACCCAAAAAAACCAAGTGCGGCTTAGATTTGAGTAAATATGGTACTTGATGAATGAATGAAAACGGACTTGTGGAGGCAAAAATCATGATTCTTTAAGATCAACAGATTGCTTTAAATGTAATCACTATCCTTAATCCATTGTCTGTTTTCTATCCAACAGGAGCCAGTGTAAGGAAGTTTAAGGAAGCCTATGGTCTTAGAAAAACTGCTTTTCCTCTGTCTCCTTACTTATAAAATGCATCAAGAAAGAAATATAGCAGTGTCCCTTCTCAAAAGCCAGTACTTGAAAACTGTTCGCTTAGATTGTTGTTCACAAGTAAAGACCCTTCTCTTTTTCCTCAGTCCCAGAACAGACCCGGAACCCATGACCCACGAAGTCCCATCGGCACTTACACCATCTGAGAGGAGAAGCAATGGAGTAGAAGCAGCAGGTGAGGTTTTCCAGCCACAGTTTACTCAGGCCGATGGAGCCAGCCATTTTGATCATGTTTTAGCTGGTCAGCTGAGGACAGACTGTTTCTCATGCTTTAGCCTAGGAATGGCCCAGCTTTGTTAGACTCTGGACCAACATGGTGGGTTTGACTCAGAGCCCGCAGTGGTCTCCTGCCCTGGAGTCACCAGGTGAAACCCTTTCCCTTGAGGTAAACTCTATTGGACGTGTTGTAGACAAACCACTTACAGAGGCTGCTGTGGGGAAGCCCTGCTCTGTGTTGGCCTGTTTCTGTCTCTGTCAGTGGTCTCACAGCGACTGCCTTGTGATTTGATGTTCTGGGCGGTGTTTATCCCACAAAACCCAGAGGGATTTCTGCACCGTCCCCTCTTCTGAAATAAAGTTAGGAAATCATCTCTCTTTTCCTAATGGCGAATTTGGCCTTATCTTCAAAGAATGTCTTTGATGTTTGGGACAGGATTATTGGGCAGCAAGAGGAAATCACAGGAGAAAGATCAGAGCCAGTAATATTCAGTCAACTTCACTTGGTTGCCAGAGAAATGTGGGGGAAGGTCCCAACTAGTTCTCGGCTCACTCTAAGAAAGTACATCATACCGCCAGGGTAAGTAGGGTTGATTGAAAAAACAGCCCCAAAGGAGCTGGACAGCAGAAACTATGGCAAAGGAATGTTTATCCTTCTCCAGAATGAGTCTGGACAGCCTTCGACAAGATGAAGATGATGACGTGTGTGTAGATGGGAGCCTTCAGCCTTTCAACAAGCTTTTATGGAGTACTTACTATGTGTCTAGCATCAAACCAGAGCCCACACCCTCCAGAATTCCGTTATGGAAGGGAAGGGAAATGCAGAGCATTGCATTTAGTGCTCAAGGACAGGGACTGGGTGGGTCAATTAAGAAAGACTTCTTGAGGGAAGAGAGTCAGCATCTCTGACTTTTACAGGCAGGGAGAAATCGACAGACTTGAAATCTCCTGCCTGTGTGCGTTGCTCATCGTCTCTCTGAAAACATGTTCTTCCTCAGCAGATGACAGTTGTGAAGTCTCCATGTGACTGGAGATTTGAAGCTGAGTAGCTTTGTGGTGGTGGTTTCATCTGAGATGAGTTCACAAACTGGAATTTCTGCAGTGACTATAGAATCTCAGAAATTCAAATCTTAGACAAATTTCTAAAACTGAGTAGCTTTCAGGGAGAAAAGAAGAAACGGGATTTTTTTGTTGTTCTTCTCATCCATGTCAGATTTTAGCCGCTGCATGCCTGAATTCAGCCTTTTTGCTGTGTTTTGTAGGGGGGAGACTTCCTTTTTCATTTTCATGTATTCACGTAGTTACACACAGACGTGAATGAATCAATGTGTCTACATAGGTGTCTTGTTTTCTTATCACTTTTGTTCCCTGGACCCCACCTCCCTGTGTCAGGTTCTCGCCCCTCCCCCCCAGCCCTCCCCAGTCACTGAAAATGACAGCCTAGTATGTGTCCTTCCATTTTTAATGTGTAGTCATCTAATACTTACAGCCCCGAGGTCAGCTTGCTACCTTGAACTTCCACGTGGCCCTTGTTGTGCCGTCTGCAGTACGTCTTCTTGACTCTGAAATCGTGCGCAGAGTAGCGAATGAGGGGACATGTATTTTAGGGATGGATAAAAGTTGCTGGCTCCCCAGTTGCCCGGAAACTTCCGGGGCTGTTGAGAGGTAAATGTCACACAGGGTGAGAGTTACAGGTGTGAGGAGGTGGGTATGTGGAACCCAGGCCCTGGAGGCCCTTCACCCCACCAGGGCTAGAAAGGACTCTGTCAGAGAGCCCACCCCGCTCTCTGGCCCTGTCAGTCTTTTTCCAGATTAGTCACAGCCAAGTGCCTTTCCTAGTCTGAATGGAGCTGGATTTCAATCCCAGCGGATTTATTCGGTGTGGGTCACAGTGATGAATTGGAGAGGAAAATTGGGGGGTTTAGTTATTTTTCTGTGAAAGCAGAAGCTGCTCTTAATTATTTCACAAATTGTCTCCCCAACTTGACTCTGGCTTCTGTCTAATTACTGTCATTCCACAGTGGTGTTCAAGCCACTCTTCCTCTTCAGGTACCGTGCCCTGGGGAGGGGAGTCCATCAGGTAAGTGAGACCCCATAGTGTGATGCAAATTCATGGCTGCTCGCCTGTGTCAGTAAGGATGAGGCTTCCTAGTGAACAAGTTAGAAGAAAATCTGCGGTGTTAGAGCCCAGATTGCTGTGAATGCACCGTCCAACCTCCAGGCCTTTGAGGTGATCACCTGCCGCCCTCCTGTGACCCTGTTGGTGGTCCGCCACCGTCCAGGCGACAGCCCCTCCAGCAGGTGCTTCTCATTCTGTAACAGCCTTGAGTTTCCGGGGTGGAGGCTGGGAGGCCGGGCCTGGCGTGGGCCTGTCTGGACCCTGGCCAGTCGCCAGCTAGTTTCTCTGGGTGGTCTTTGACAGTGGGAGAGAGGAGGGGTAGGGGAGCTCAGCTCTCCTGCCCGGAGGGAAACTACAGGACTGACCACCAGGCTTCTTGTCACTGAAACACCACAGCGGTCCGAGCGCCAGCGAAAAGCCTGGAGCAGGTTGCTGCAGGCGGAATTCCATGGCATCCTGTTTTTTGGTGCCCTGATTTTCTCAATGAAGCCTTCTGTTTGTGTGGCCGAGGCTCCCTCCTGAGCAGCAGGTACCCTTCGTGGTGGGGGGGGTGGGGGAGTGATTTTCCTCCCACGTGGGGAGGCAGCTCCACTGCGGACCTGGAGGGCACGCCAAGGTCAGCCAGTCTCAGTGCCAGAGAGACCCTGATTTTTTAAAGTTCTTGCAGACAGGAAGCAGGATGCTTGCAAAGCACATGAAATGCCCTGTGAGCACTCAGCAGACAAGGCCCCTGTTAGGGGAGGGGAGCGGGGAGCAGGGAGGGAGGGTTATTGATGGATAGGGAGCTGAAAGCAGGAGTAAATAAGTGGGAGAGGAGTAAGTTGATGGAATCCCATTAGCTCAAGACCTTACAGAGGTGAAAGAGAGCTGTAGAATGAGAGTGCCATTTGCAGAGCACCTACTGTGTGCCACGCCCTGTGCCCTGTACCGCAGACATAGTGCTTGCCATCTCCAGCTGTCCTGTGAAGAGGGGCATTTTAATCCTCGGGATAAGGGGGCTGAAGCTTACTTCACTGTAGGACTTGTTCTGGTCTCAGCTGCTATGTGCAAAGCTGAGATTTCATTGCAGGGCTGTTAACACCAACATGTGGGCTTTGCAGAAAAAAAATGCCCCCACAATCTCTCCCTCTTAGCAGAACCCCCTCCACTCAGGGAACAAAGTGTAAGGGGCAGGTGGGTGCCTTTGTGAGACTTGTCTTCAGAGACACGAACTGAAAACTGGGACCACAGCTGGAAGATGCCGAGTGGCTCCCAGGTCACAGGGAGACAGGAAACAGGCATGGCGGTGTGGACAGTGGCCGACCGTACAGGTAGTTTCATCTCGGGTCTCATCTCAGAACGTGTCTCCTGACTCCCCCAACCCCCGACGGTTTCATCTGGATCCTCTCAGTCTCTGCCACCAGCTGAATGCATTTGCTGCAAGGGGCTCCTTGAGTCTGATCAGGCCGGTTCCCGTGCCCTCACTGTGGTGACTGGGAGGTGTTCTGCCCGGCAGACACTTTTTCTGGCCAAGAGAAGTGCCGGCTTGTACAGGAAAACACCTGGGGGAGAAAGGAGCAACTTTGACAGATAACTGACAGGACATGGCTCCTTCCAGGCACGTCCTCCCAGGAGGGAGGCTCAAGAATTCTGCAGGCAGCTACCTGCAGAAGAGGGAAACCTTTCTCCCCACCGACTCAGGAGAGGCGGGGGTTTGGGGTGGAGGGTGTGTAGTCCCCGCCAGTCTCTTGTTTTAGAAAACACAGAGCCTGAAGCCAGGATATTCTGGGCTGGGATGGAAGCAGGACACCTAGGTTTAAGATGCAGCGATGTGACCAACTGGATGACTGAGAAGAAGCCACAGAAACTCCCCGTGACTTCCTTTCCCTGTCTTCTCAGAGATCACGAAGAAGTAGTGAGCTGGAGCAAGTGAAGACTTTTAATTCAGAATGTTTCTGCTCCTCCAGAAGCCTCCAGCCTGCCTAGATGAGTTAGGAGACAAGGCATTCTGGGGAGCTGGCCGGAGGTCAGAGTCTGAGCACACTGCCAGCTCTGGTGCTTGAGTTCCTGATTTCTAAGGGCAGAGCTGGGGCTAGGGGCGGTCCAGTTCTACTGCCAGGGACCCTGCCAGGTTTCCCTGGACGAGTTGCCCTTCCCTCCCTGACTAAGAGGCTGTGAGGGTCTCCAGGGCCAGCAGGAGCCGGGAACAGAGACTGTGGAAAGAGGACCCCGGCTACCATTCTTGCTGAGACAGGAGGGAACAGAAGAGTCTCCAGGCTTCTTAGACGATTGCGTCTGAGAGCACAGCAGTCTGGTGTGAATCTTGGTGGAAAAATGCAGTGCCAAGGACGGCGGTTGTCTTTCCGGGGCCACGTGCTGGCTTGAGGCTGTGTGGCCCCCTGATGAAGGGTAGGCCCTGGAGGCAGACATGCTTTGTTGTGTCCTGGCCTTGCCCATCGCTTAGTGTAGGACCTTGAGCGAGATAACCAAACTCGGAGGCCCCTGTTTCTGAAGATTCTTGCAAAAGAGGAAGCAAGATGCATGAAAAGCACATGAAATGCCCTGTGAGCACTTAGCAGAAGGCGGCCCTTGTTAGAGAAGGGAAGAAGGGAAGAGGCAAGAGGGGAGGGAGGCTTATTGATGGGTTGGCAGCTAGAAGCAGGAGTAAGTCAGTGGACCCCCTGCTAACTCCAGACTTTACAGAGATGAAGAATGAGAAGGTGGAGAGGGGGCGCAAATCCAGAGGTGGCAAGGTCCTGACCCAGGAGCCCCATTAGGTAACAGTCCTCAGGCTGGCCACTGAGAAGAGTTCCCACCCACCCTCCCTGCTGGCTCTTCCCCACATCTGCATCTTCTATTTACCCTGCTAGCTCCAGGGCCTGGAGCTATCTCTGTTCTTGATCTCATACTCACTTTATTTAAAAAAAATATTTTTAAAGGAAAGGTGCAGGCAGGAATGAAGGCGAGTAGGCAGGCAGGGAGAGCGAGGGGAGGAAGGTCATTTTATTTTATTTAGTTGTTCATCTTGGTGGTTCCCACTGGCCTCAGGACCTTGGGATGTATTTGGATTGCACCCAACTGCTACTCCATGCAGATGCGCTTCTCACACTCACTTTAAACTGTTAAAGGATATTGGCTTTCTCCTTAAAGCGTATCCAGAATCCTGAAGCCCAGTCTCCCAAGTACATTCTGACGGGGATGATGACAGTTGCTTCCCAAGTGTTCCTGGTCCCATCCGTCCTCAGCCGCCCTACCCCATCATCGGGTCTGGGTCTTCGTGGAGAAGTCAGTGTGAGAAGGAGGCCAGTTGGTCCTGCTCAGAGCTCTCAGGCCTTTCTGAAAACCCCGAAGGCCTTTAGGGCCCTCAGCCCCAGCAGCCCTCCCACCACCTCATGGCCCCCTCACTGCTCTTCCAGCTGCAGGTAGTCCTGCAGCGTCCTTGTCAGGGTCTCACACTCACATCGCCCCCCACTTCACCTGAACCTGACTGCCCTTCATTCAGTTGCTCTCCCATGAGGTTCTCTCTCCCTTCAACCTAATTTTCCTTTCCTTGCATTTTCCCCTCTTGATAGACATCTGTTTGTCCATTGGCATATGGCCTGCTGCCTCTCTAGAATGGAAGCTCCATGAGGCCAGGGGCTTCATTTTATTCCTTCATGCCTCCCCAGTGCCTAGAGTTTGTTGCGCAGTCTGCTCAGATTCCACCCCCCCCACCCCACCCCCCATGCAGGACTCTCCTGAGTCTCAGAGATGGTGTAGTAAGAGTTTCAAACAAATAAATTACACACAGAGGAGCATTCTGACTGCCTGTCTGTGGAGGAATGTGGGAGAGAGGTGCTGCGGGTTCTCAATAAGCTTAGAGTGTTTCGAAGAAACCCGAAGTAGTGCATTGGACTGCAGCATAAATAGCTTAGCTCCTCTCTCTCCTCTTCAAGGGGACAAACTTAATAATGTCCTGGGCATGCCTGTCCTCCCCTCTGTCGGGGGAACATAAGAATGGCTGTCCTCTCTAGCCCTTATCACGCTCCAGAAGGGCTTGTCATCAGCCTCCTGCAGCCCTGTGCTGGGTCTGGCTTGGCACTGCAGGGAAGCCCAGGTGCCCTCCTGCCACCAGGAGGTTACAGTCCTCTTGTTCCGGGACTTCCCATGTGTGCTCAGAGGCTTTACTGCGCCCTCCTGTTTGCCCGGGTGCCGGAGCTCTGTCGAATCTGGGTTGGAACCTGAGGAACGTGGGTGACAGAGATGATCTCTTCTGCTCAGGAGGTGACAGGTCACGGAGGTAGAAGGAATAAAAGTTTGGATGTCTACCCAGGGAGAGACAGATCTGACTTCCCGTCGCATCTCCGTCATTTCTGACTTGCTTCTGTTTAGAAACCAACGAAGGAGGAGAACAGAACTGAGGTTCCAGGAGATAGTAAGCTGACGACACAGGCTGGAGAAATCAAGATGCCCTGCCCAGCACCTACAGCCCCTCAAGGCACTGGGGGAATGGGCGGAGCATTCTCTTTTAGGTTTGGAGTTTTTTAACTTAATAACTATTAATATTTCTTTTTAGCGATTGTAGGTTTACAGAAAAAAGCAAATCACAGAGTTGCCACAGACTTCTAGCCTCCACCCATTTCCTCTATTATTACATTTTATGTTGGAGCAGGACCTTCGTTACAGGCAGTGAGCCAATACGGGCACATTTTTATTAACCGGAGTTCACATTAAGACTTGTGAGTTGCATTAGACATTCTGTGGGTTTTGCCAAACACAGAATCCACGGTTACAGTATCACACAGGTAATTAGCTCACGGCCTAACAGTCCCCTGGGCGCCCGCTCTTCGGCCCTCCCTCCTTTCTCCTTCCCTCCCCCAACTCTGGCTGCCACTGCTCCTGTTACTGTGTGGCTGGCCTTCTCCAGAACGTCACGCCATGTAATTGGAATCGCACGGTCGAGAACCTTCCCAGCTTGCCTCCTTGTACTGCACCGGCTCCCCCAGTTTTTAACACCACCTTGTCTCCTTCCCCCGCCCCCATACACACAGCCCCCAGCCACCTGGAATCTGCGTGCTGGCTCTGTCCCTCCACCAGCCTGGCCTTGTTGAGCCCCGGTGGTAAACTGTCAGGAGCTGCCTGTGTTTGGGTCCCACATCTGGAAGCGTCAGCTGTGCCGACCTTCCTGTCCCATTCAGAAGGGAGAGCCAGGAGCACCTGGGCTGTTTGCCTTTCTGCTCAATAGTTTGTTTTACTTGCTGGAAGCTGCAGAGGAGGGTGGGAAGTGAACTTCCCCTGGGCTTTCCTTCACACCCACATCCGCTGGGGACTGCAGTCCTGCTGTCAGCCCTGCCCAGGTTCCAGCAGTGTCTTCACCCAGCCCCCAGGCCCCAGGGAGGACTAGGGTGGCTGGGCCTGGTTCGTGGTCATTAAGGAGGAAGCCCCATCAGATGCAAAGAGATTGAGGACATTTCCTCTGGCAAGAGGTGATTGAATCCCCCCCTGACTTGGATTCCCTGGGAGTTTGGTGGCAAGAACCCCGTTATTTAGTACACCCCCCAGTCTCTGAGGGAGACATGGTAATGATGGAGTTTGAGTGGGAGCAGAAGGGCGTTCCCCCTACCCTCTCCAACACAGGTAGGTGAAAGGGACTTGCCTGTAAACAGAGGTCACGTGGGCCCTTGCGTTGAACTCGGACTGGAGGTCCCAGGGACTGAGGACAGCGGTGTACTTGGGAGAGAGAGACCCAGCCCTGGAAACAGAGCCAGAAGGCAGACGTGGCTTGCATTGCTGGCTTTTGGGTATAGACCTGAGGCCAGCTGCCACCTTCTGTCTCTGAAGGACGCCTGCCAGGTGTGTCCAATGCTGTACGAGGGAGGAAGTCTCCTTCATGCCCTTGGAAAGGCAGCTCTCAGAATTTCAGAATTCCATGTGGCTGCCTCTCCTCTGGTTTGCTTTCTGTCCCAGCCCACCCTCTGGTCTGCAGTAACCCGTCCCTCACTAAAGACTGGGGTCTGCCATTCAGCGTTGCTACCTAGTTGTCCCCCATGTAAGTGGATACTCCACAGGACCTCTCCCGGGTTTGTTGATCATGAAGTCTCTGAACACTAATACAATGGAACGTTTAAAGCTCTTCTAGGTTCTTCAGAAAAGGGCCTCTCTGCAGGCAAGCTGTCCTGGCTTTTGATGTTAATTGTGGAGTCAGTGCAGGTAAGGCCACCTGATCTCATCTTTTTGGGTCCATCTCTGGGACTAGAGGCTGTGACAGTGATGATTCACCATCACCACGTCAGAAAGCCTTGTCCCGTGCCTCAGTTTCCCTGAGGAGGTAGAGGATAGAGAGTAGCTGAGCCCGGTGAGTGTGGGCCCCCCATCCTCAGCAAACCCAGCCTTCACTCTTGAGTCACCCTGTTCATCTTCGGCTCCCCCTGGGAACAGTGAAAATGAACCCCTGACTGTAAGTGAGTGCAGGTAATGAGGGAGCAGGGGCTGCGTTTGCTCAACAGAATCTGACAGAGCTTTCCTTTTCTTTCTCCTGATTTGGGTGGGTGGGGAACATCTCAGAAAGGCTGATTTTATAGATATCTTGTGATGCATTTTCCATCAGGAAATTTTAATGTAAGGATTGGCATTCTGTACTATGGGGGCAGTGCCAGAACCCCCTGACATGTGGTTGCCTATTGGAGAAGGATGCTCAGGGAGATACAGCATGGTTTTGCTCCCTGTGGGGAATGAGTGCTGGTGGGAGGCAGTCTCCAGGGCAGTCTGACACTGGGACTTCCTTCTGGAACATTCTGTAGACACCAGGGCAGGGTCCCAGTTGCACTCGCCCCCTCCCAATTCCCCTCTCTAGAAAAAGTCAGCCCCCGTGGCATTGTGGCAGAGAGGCTTTGTAATAAGTAAGTTCTGCAGGCTTTCAAAGTCAGGCTGTGAAGAGGGACAGTTTGTCCAATGATGATGGAATCTTAGGTGGGCAGAATGAATTTTTCCACTCAGGAAATTCACGAAAGTGCTAGGGCAAAGGCAAGGACTCTAGGTTTAGAAGACTAAGAGCTTCTCCTTTGCCTCCACTGTCCCTGGCTCTTCATGTCTGAGTGGGCCATGTACAGGAGACCAATTCTGAGAGACTCAGGGTGCTCTCACATACTTCCTGCCTGGGGCTGGGGGTTCTGCTGCCCCACTCCCTGGGGTGAAGAATGCTGCCCACCCACCACAACCTGTTTCTCTTGGGGTGTCATGCTGAGCTGTGTCCTGGTCTTCCCGATACCCAGCAAGAAGCCTTCCCTGAGCAGTATTGTTCATGATTTTTCTGGCCTTTTCCACATGGGCCCAAAGACATGTTCGTAACTGTCGAAGAGGGTCCTTTCAGTTGATCAGTCAGCAGATTACTGAATACCGGGGCTGGCTACCTTCAACACACTTACCACCTAGTCTCCGAAAATTTCCTGCATCCAAACCAAAAGTCACTTCCTGTTGAACCCCATGGTCCACATTTTCTCGCCAGAAGGGCCCTTGGATCAGATAGGTAGTCATCATCATCATCTTTGTGATGAGATAGGCCGCTGATTTAGAATTCTTTCTCAACAGCTCATCTTCTTGGAGAATTTAGAGTTTCGACAATTATAGTATGTTTGAGAATGTTAAGGGAGAGGAATGGACGCCTCGAGAAAAGTGATAGGTTCAGAAGTCCAAACCAGTTTTCTTTTGGACTCTCCTGGCCCTGCCATCCTCAGCATTTGGTTGGTTCTTCAGTCAGGGAAAAGCCAGGGGTTGGGGTGTGTCCCTGAGGACAGATGCTTAGAGTCCTGGGGAAGGCCCTTCCTGGACAGGGAGGCCCCTGAAAGGAAGCAGAGGGCATGGGTGGGGCAACCAGCTGGCTCTGTGTCCCTGAAGCCCAGACATCAGGGAAATAAGCTTCCAGGGGTCTCCTCTGACTTCAATAGCAGTCCCCTTTGTAGGGGCGGGGCTGCCTCCTGGGCCCAACACCAGGGTTCCTTTGAAGGTCACAGAGGGGGTACACCGCCTCCTATCAGTTGGGCACTCCTGCCAGCAGAGCTGCTTGGCTTATCTAATTAGGTAGGTGGGTGGGTGCATGGTGGACTTTGCGAGGAGTTGGTGCAGGACCAGAAGGCCTGGGAGGACCTTGTTCTTTCTAGTTATCCTATTGAAACAACATGTTTTATTATTGTTAATTTAAAAACTCCCGCAGAGGAATGCTGAAAGAATCGGGCCTGGCACCCCCTGTACCCATCCACCAGATTCAGCGATTTTCAGGACAAACAAAGCGTGTTTAAAATACCCATTTGTTTTCATGACTGCTCTGTGTGCCAGATGGGACGAGGATGGAGGGCACAAGTCTGTGTTCCTAAAGAAGACAGCCCAGTGTCCCCTCCCTCTCTCCAGGCAGTGCGGCTGAAAGGAAGGACATCAGCTCAGGCACTCAAATTTGCTTCCCAGTTGTTCCTGGGTGTCTCTGGTACCCGAGGCTGAGCTCTTAGTAAAAGTTTGATTTTTATCTCTGGATTCCCAGGGCCTGGTATTGAATAGGGTATCTGGTAGCATTTATTGCCTTGCAAGCACGTGCCTCCATGAGTTAGCCTGAGTTCCCTCCGGAGAGATGGAAATCCTGTGAGCATGCGTGGGGTGATGATGGGATTCAGAGTTGAGTCAGGGGCCATTGTCTGAAGCAGAAGCATCCTGAGTGGGTGCACGGTTAGGTGCAATCCTTCTGGGGCCCAGGAGCTCCTGAAAGTTTGCCTGGAAGAGGAAGTTGGCAGTGAGCGAGAGCAGAGAGCTGGTTTGGAGCTGCTCAGCCCTTGTCAGGCCCTTGGTGTGGCAGCCCAGGACTCTGAGAACAGAGGCTCCATCTCCATACGCATATTTCTGGGTGGCTAAAAGCAGCCTGCAAGCCGGCTGCACCACCCAGGCCCACGTGGCATGCCATTCTGGAGTTGGCAAGGAACAGGCCCCTCCAAGGGTGGGGAGTGGCGTCTGCTTCCGGCCTCGGGACTGTGGGGCAGTTGGCTGCTCTGGGCCCCTCTGGGCGAGGTGCGGGTGGGGAGTGGGTATGAAATGGGGTGTTGGAGGCATGTGAGGGAGATACTGCAAACCCTTCTGGGTGTAGCCCGCAGGGCCCTGGTGGGTGGCCCCAGGGGAGTCTCCAGGCCCTGGAACTGCCCCTCCCACTCCCTGCCTGGTCTTTTTACTTTAAACCTCCATCCCTCTTTCCCTCCCATACACGCATGATGTGTGCACGTGTGTGTGTATGCGCGTGCGTGCGTGTGTGTTTTAATTTTTACTCTTGGCAGAAGTTAAGACACAAAATGGATTTGGAAGCAGATGAAACCATTCTGCATATATGCTGGGCAGCGGCTTCGTTCCTGTAGGGGGAGGGCTGGCTGGGGCATCCAGGACCCAAGTGTCCACTGTGGGGGTGGGGCGTTCTCTCCTTCCCTGTAGGGGCCAAACTGAAAAGGACTCCTTCTGAATGGCTGGAAGCTAAAGGCCACTGGTCTGTTAACTCTTTAGGATGTCAGAAATCTGGTTTAGGGGTGTCCAAAGCCCTCGGATCCAAACTGGCGTTGAGTGGATGTGGTTGGCCAGTACCCGTTCCTCTCGCTGGGGCGACTGGGAGCCCCTTGGGGCTGTTCTGGCCTTGCTCGGGGAATCACACCGATGGCATCTGGGGGTTTTGATGTGCAAGAGCGCACACGTGCATATACCAGGAGAACTTGCGTCTTCCTGCGGAGCACCCCATCCTGGGAGAAAGCCGGTCCTCAGTCAGCAGGGCTGCTATCGCCCAGGGTCCGTCTAGGTGTCTCTTTTGCTGCGGTGGACACTGTCCTGACCCCCGATGCGCTTGTTCTTGGCAGTGCTACCCTCCTTTCAGGTTTTCTGTGCAAAGAAAAGAAAACGAACAGTCTGAAAGTCCAGAAAATATCTGGGGAGATCAGAGAGAAGCTTTCGAAAAAGATGTCTTAGATAGGTTAAGACACTCAGTTTGTGAAATGGAACAGAAAAATCCTTCTTTGGCTTTAAAAAATGACAAAGATTTCCTGACACTAGTAAGTAGGGAGCATTTTAATGCAAGAATCAGTCCCTACTATGCCTCCAATAACACCAGGGCATTTTGGGGCAAACATTCATTATCGAAATGATATTATAGTTTCCAGGAAAGATTTTTTGCAAATGCTGGTGCTTTGTCCTCACCTCCAGAGGTTTTAAGTGGAATTAAGTTTTCTCCGGTGCTGGACAGGCGTCGGTGTGTTTTAGTATCCCTAGATGATTTGCTTGTACAGTCAGAAACTCCAGCTTAATATTTGTTAGCGCTAGAACACCAACCAAATAAAAGAGGGGAGAGGCCAGATGAAGAAATGGAAGAATCTTCATGTCTCAGTACATGCTGGGGCTTATAACCTGGATCCCTGTCACCAACGGTGAGGTGGGATTTAGGCACGCAGCTCCCAGGGCTGACTCTGGCTAGGGGGTGGACATCGCTGCTTTAGTTGTTGAATGAGGGGTCCATTGTGGGGCTGCAGGACGAATCCCTCCTGAAACGGGGGCAAGTGCACAGGTCTAACTCAGACTGACTTGGTTTTTTGTTTGTGTCTGCTTTTGCAGTTTCCTTTCAGACTGATGAAAATATTTTTACAAGTAACACTAAAGGGAGTCGTTTGACTAACTAAGGTGCTGTCGTTTAGGGAACACCTACTTTGTCGCGATCGTTGTTGTAGATGAGTTACTAGCATGGTCTTCCTCCTGCAGCATTTCCTTGTCCTGTCTCAAAGTGGACTTCTGAAAGTTCAGGATTCGTTTTCTTGCTTCTAGGAAAGACTAGAAGAGACATTGTCCAGGTCACAGTGCAGTCGGATGCCAATTCAAGAGCTGTGGCTTCTCGTCTCCTCCCTCGGTTCTGATTTCAGTTCAGCCATTTTGTCCCAAGCCTTCACTTCTCATCTGAATGCTTCGGATCTCCTGTCAGCGTGCGTGCGTGCGTGCGTGCGTGCGTGCATGTGTGCCTGCGTGCGTCTGTGCGTCTGTGCCAGGGCTGTAGCTGCTTTTGCCCTGCATTGGCTTGAATCCTCCGGAACCAGACAGGCCGAGACGCAGCTGCCTGACCTGTGTTCAGTCTGGGTCATGGCACCGTCATCTCGTTTAGGGATGGGCTTGGTGCCACTGACAACTTCATCATCACGAGAAAGGGCCTAGAACATGAGTGCAAGTGACAGCTTAATTGCAGTGGGCGCTTATCATGTTACCTAACCGTGAGTCAGTCTTCTCCGCTCTCGAGCTTCCTGAATGCCCAGCTTCTAAGAGAAGTTTCCCTCCTTGACTTACCACCGCAGTTCTCGCTGCTCTCCGCGTGACCTTTCACCTTGTGCCTTGTGTCAGGATTCGTCCGCTCAGCAGGTATTTGCTGAATACTTAGCACGGTGTGAGGCCCTCAGGATGCCCTTGTGAATAAGGTCAGCGCCATTCCTGGTCCCTCTCGCTCTCATGCTGACCGGAGATAACTGGTGGGATGGTGTTTCCATGCAGAAGTTCGGGCTTCTGGGGAACAAGGACCTGGCACCATACTACTGTGTGACACAGTGTGGGGACGTGTCTAAACGAAGGCAAGTTTCCTCCGGTGCCTGCTCTCTGCACTCTCCGTTCTCACCTCCTCCTCAGCAAGCCCACCTCATGCTTGGAGGACACAACAGGAGAGACCCATGTTTGCTGCAGGGCCACCCTGAGGTCCATCAGAGTCAAGCTCCAAGGACAAAGAGTCAGGTTAGACCTGGAAAAGATCTTGGAGGCAGATCTTTGCAGCTTCATGTGCATTCGTTGAGTACCTGGAGAGAGACTCGTGAGCAAGTATGTTCCTGTATAGGGAGAGGTGGCCGAGCTCGGCTTCAGAGGCCCCTCAGGCTTCTGTGAGCTCCGAGCCCTTTTCTTCCTGGACGACCGGACAGGGCCGTGCAAGTGAACGACTATGGCAAGAGCCGTGAACAGGATGAGAGAGGGAGGAACTCTTCAAAGGACGTGTGAAAGGGGCTGTGTGTGAGCGCGTGTGCCCCTGTGCAATACGCTCTGGCTCCTGCTGGACGTAGTTGAGTCTGTTTTCCTGACACTCGGGTCTCTTTTCCAGGCCACACTGCAATTTAATTTTGGTGTCACAGACATGCTGGCCCAGCTCGATGTCATCTGGGTTCTGCCATCTCCAAACAGGAGGCCGGGTGGCACTTCGCTCTCATCCCATCCACCCTTTGTCCAAAGCACAGCACCTCCGGGCATCAGGTGTGGGTGTGCAGAATTCAGGGTGACCTGAATTCTGCCGGCGCCTGCCTGGGCCGCGCCCCCTCCTTCAGGCTGGCTTCCGTCCTGTCTGCTTTTCTTGGGGTGAACACGAGGCAGAATGCCCTTGTTTGTCCTCCTGTTTGAGCCCAGTGCTCTTCCCTTTCGGGGTGGTTGGGAGCCACTGTGCTCCATGGTTCGGTGTGTAGGCACACAGCACTGCATTTCCGGGGGTGGCAGTGCTTGTCCTTCCCCGCCTGTTCTTCCTCCATTGCTTGCAGGGGCACGTCAGGTGGGATCAGTGTCCCAGCCTCCCCTGAACCTGTTTTTGACAGTAAAAGTGATGCCCACACACTAGACACTTGTCCGATCAGGTCATCTGTCCTTGGTCCTGAGAGATGGTACTTTAAGCTGTTGAGCAGTACTGACCGCAGTCCTGGGGCTGGTGGTTTACGTCTGGTTGACACTGTCCTCCTGGGCTCTCACTAATTCCTCTCACCTGGGTCTTTTATGTCAACTCTGAGCACCGAGACTTGAAGCAAACGCTCCCATTTCCTCCCCAGGTACCGTGTCCCATTTCACTCCATCCTGGAAGGTGTGTGGCTCTGACCCTGACTCGAGGCTGTGATTGGAAGCAGGCTGCTGTGAAAGGGGCAGGTGGTTTTGCTGTGACCTTGCGTTCAGTAATGAGGTCGGAGGGGGAACCCCTTTCTGGGGTCATAAGGGTAGGGAGGAGTTCGGGGGTATGTTTTCCTTTCTAGAAATACTTCATTAGAATACTTCTAATGTCTTGTCTCGAATGACCTATCTGTCATTTGATCTTTTCTCCTTTCTCTCTGAACAAGTAGAGACACTAGAGAAATTATGCTCATTATCATCAAGAGGGCAGAGGGCATAAACAGGGTAGGGTGGCGAGGAGAGCTTATTAAATGTTGACTAGTGTTGGGTGGAGACAGGCTGGAAACCGCCTTGTTACAAACCTGGGAATGTAAAGCACTTCCCGTGGGTCCCCTGCCCCGCAGGGCTAGGGGGGCGCTCTGTGACACTGTATATAATGTAGGCGTTCGCTGCCTTTTTTTTTTGTCAACAAAGAATAGTTTTTGAACTTCCAGCTCATCTATAGGGCTGCAAAATCAGGGCGGTGATTAATTTGGGGACAACAAGCAAAGAGGTGGCATGTATGTCTGAAGCTGTGAAATCCAACATGTCTTTGAGCCTTAAGGACAGACTCTGAAAGCCCATGTGGTTGACAACCACTGTGTGAAACTAGGTCTCCAGAGAGTGACTTTCAGTAAAGTTCCAGGACACTCGTGGCCCCCAGTTATTGCTTGATTATTATCAAGCTACTTTCACACATAATCTCAGTGACTGTTTAGCAGCTCCACTCAAAGCAGGTGTTGTCATTCTCATTTCACAGAGGGTAAACCGAGGCTGAGAGATTCAGTAATTTACCCTCAGGCACCTTTTACCAAGAGTAGAAGGGGCATAACCTACCCAAATGCAAGTCACATCTGGCTGAGGGCCAATCTGTCACTTAGAGAAGCTGTATCTGTCATGAAAACTTGGTGAACCCTAAAATCCTGTGTGGCGAAGCATGCAGAAGGGTTTTGAGGCCCCCTCTCCCCAAGTGGGGACAATAGCACTCACCCTGGACCGTGAGGGTTAGAAGTAATCGTGTGTGTAATCTTCCCAGCGCTGGACTTGGCACGTAGTAGGTGCTCCGGATATTCTGCTGCCTTCTCCACATCTCTGCTCTCATCCCTCCTCTCCCTCACCCACTGCATCCTCCCCCTCACACAGTACCTTGTTCCTCCATCTGTCATCCGTCTCTGCCTGCCTCCTTTCAACCTGGCCTCTGAATGAGAGGCTTCATCCTAGAGGGAGTTCCTGCAACCTAGGGGCACAGGAAGCCTGAAGCCGCAAGCTTAGTTGGATGTTTGTTTCAGAAAAAGAGAAAAGAAGAAAACCAAAGGTCCTTGAATGAGACCTCAAACCAGAGTAGCATCTTCAGGGACACTGACTGCAGATGCAGGGACCATTTGGTTTTGAAAACAAAGGTCGCTTGAGTCATTTTCCCCTAGAAAACTTCTTTGATGCCACCCTGGTGACCATGTTTCTCTCTCTAAGCATCTCTCCTGGATGTCCATGAATGAGATAGATTTGCCTTCTCATCCCCGGACTTTTTTTGAAAGGTGCAGGCAGGAATGAAGGCAAGGAAGAGAGAGGAGGAAGAAGCACTTTATTTAGTTGTTCATCTTGGTGGTTCTTCCTGGCCCAGGTCTTGAACCTGGGACCTTTGGATGTATGTGGACCGCACCCTGTGAACTAAACCGCTAGACCACCAGGGTACGCCTACCCAACACTTCTAATCTGAACAAAGCAAGTGCTGGATGCACCTCTGTGACGTGCCAAAGCTCTTCTAGGTGTTAGGGTTATCGAGATAAATTGGACACATCCTTGCCTTCAGGTAACTTATAGTCTGGATCCAGAAGGAAGAGACATGACTCATGACAGACACATGATCAAATGTGTAAATCATTTTGGAAAACTGGAGTAGGTGTGCAAAGCACTATGGAAACCAGTATGAGGACTAGTCACCTGCAGCTTCATGCAGTGACATTTGAGGTAAGTTATGAAGGATAATTAAGAGTTCTCTGGTAGAGTGAAGGGAGAAGATGGTTCAGGAAGAGGGAAGTGTGGCTATGAAAATGCATTGTGCCCAGATTTTAGAGTTTGTGGGAGAAAGACATGGGAAGGTTGAATGGAGTCCAGTTAATAAGAATTTGGAGGGTTGTGTGAAGGAGTGTGAACTTTTGTACGAAGGAGTGTGAACTTGGTTTAAGCTGGGGAGCTACCGAAAGGATTTCTGTTAGCTCATATATTTCTTTTTAACTGACGTCAAAAGGAGGAAAATCACACAATTCCTTCACATGCTGTCCAGTGGAGTAGCCACCAGCACATGTGCGCCCCAAATATGGCTAGTCCAAGTTGGGGTGTGTAGTCAGTATGCAATGGCCCCAACATTTAGAAGACATCATATAAAATGTGAAAGCCTGCCTTCACAATTCTTATATTGATTATATGTGGACATGATGTTTTCTATGTAAGATATTAAAGTTTTCACTTTTTTTTTAACCTGACTGGTAGAAACATTTAAATGCGGTGTGGTTTGCGTCGTATTTCCCTTCATTGTGTTTCTCTGGCTGCTCCTGAGTCCATCCGACTGGCTGAGCAGACCCTGGGGAAGAGGCAGAGACAAGGGTGAGTCCAGTGTGGGCAGCCACGTAGGTGCACCTCTGCATGACGGTGGGGGCACTGCGAGGAGCAGGGAGTTAGCGCGTATGGTGTCTAAGTAGGTCGTCAGTGGGGGTGCTCTAAGCTGGGAAATGAAGGACACGTGCTGGGCTGCGATGAGAGCAGGTGGCCTTGCTTCTCAAGAGGTGGCCATTCTGGCTTTCGTTACACAATGGGTGTGAGTGCTGAGATTACTGACCCAAGTGCTCCATGCAGAGGAGCCGGGACACAGCGTGGCTGTCTGTTGACAGTCCCTGATTGCTGAGGGCTGGCTCATGGTGGCACTCCAGGTGTCCCCCTTTCTCTGACATGGACCACTTAACACATGCAGTATGCTGGGCGGCCGCGGAGCATGGCTGCTGAGACTGAAGGAGGGTGGAGGGAAGGCTGACTGCAGGGTGGCTGAGTGCTCCAGGTCTGTAAGAGCTTCCACTTGTGCACCGGTGCCTCCTTCTCCGGCGTGTGTCCTCAGGAAAGAGGCCGTATTGCCTTCTGGGTCCCTAATGGATGGAAATGGAGATGCTGCTGAGGCTGCCTTTGGGGTAGCGTTTCAGATAACCAGATGCTATTTAGGTCTCAGAGCCAGGAATGGAAATGGTAGCTGGCGCTTGAAATAACCGCTGTACCATTCCCTGCAGGGTTGGGAGCTAGGGACTTAAAAATCGAGATAGAAAATAGAAGGCAAGAAAAACTGTAAGGACTTGCGTTCACTCTTCTCTGGGCGGTCCCCCCGGGTTGACCTTAGGAAAGCTTCATGATGCAGCTCAGTATAAGCAGGAGACAGATTGTCTATCCAAATTGGGAGGCAAAAACCAGCCGCAGCAAACACTGGTTCTGCCCTGATTTGAGCTGTTTTCTCACTGACCTCTCCTGCCTGACTTTGGTCCTGGATGGGGGAGATGCTAGAAGGTTCCTGTAAGAGCTACTGGCCTCACTCTGGCAGGGCGTAGCTGCTCCTGGACAGGAACGTTCGCTTGTTAAAGCCACTGTGCGCCACCGGAGCCCTGACTGGAGGTGTCTCTGGGATCGTTTCACGTCCTTGGTCAGCAGTAATAAAATCATCAGAGCATAGCCATGGTCCATGCATTCTGCAGCCACTTTCTGAAGTCCTCGCTGTGCCAGACGCCAGAGGAGGTTATATACAAGGTATTTTTAATATTTGGTTTGCTCTTCCGTCTTGACTTTTAAATTTGTCATTTTTTTCCCCCAGTCCCAAACAACTAGCTTTATGTTTTGCCACTTAGGAAATAGTCTCTTTATTCTTCAAGGATGGCTGTCTTATCTGTGACCAATCTCATTTTTTCTGAGAAGTATAGAAAGGCGTGCTGTCTCTTCTGCACTCTCTGCCCTCCTTCCCTTTTGGGCCCTGGGGAGAGGGCCACCTCTGGCCTCAAGGAGCCTGAGCCTCCCTTCACAGGTCCACTAATGACAAGGTGTCACCTGCTAGGCACCAGCCCCCTCCGCACAGAGACCCCTACCCTGGTGTGGCTGGGACAGACCACGGCTGTCACCTCTCAGCCCAGACCAGCCAGAGGAGAAAGGGCCCCACCTTGGCAGGCAGCTGGCTCTCTGCCCCTGTCTGGTCTTATTTCTAAAGTGGTTTTATCCCCTGTGACACCTGGGACTTTTCAAGGTAACAGTGGAGAACTGGGAACTGGCCACAGGCCTGACACCTCAAGGAGGGCCTGTCACTGGCTGTAATGACCTTAAACTGACGGGTTGGAAGTGGAAGGCACAGGTGGCTGTGCAAATGAAAGGTCTTTGTGCTCCCAAATCCTGCTGGACTATGGACCATCTATGGACCACCCACCACTCTCATCTGTGCACAGACTTACGCCTGAGCACACCTGCACACCCCCACGCCTGTACATCCTACCCCTGTGCACACTTGCGCACACCTGCACACTTGTGTGCACCCGCACACCCACGTACCTGCACACCCCACACACCTGTGTGCACCTGCACATACCTGCACATCCCCACAGCTTTTTGTACCTGCACATCCCCATGCCTGTACACCCCACACTTGTGCACACCTGCACACCCCACACACCTGTCCGCACCTGCACACACCTGCATACCTCCACACCTGTGCGCACCTGCACATACCTGTACACCCCCACACCTGCACACCCCCACACCTGTGCGCACCTGCACACACCCCACATGCCTGCATACACACCCCATACCCATGCACAACTATGCACACCTGCACACACCACACCTGCACAACCCCACACCCGCACACACTGTACGCCTGTGCACACCCCATGCCTCTGCACACCTACACACTGCATGCCTGCACACACCCACACCTGCACACACCCCACTTCTGCACACACCTCACCTGCACACTCCCATGCCTGGGCATGCCGCACACCTGTGCACACCTGCATCCACACCAAACCCCACACTTGTGCATACACCCCAGCATCCTCACTTTTTTCTCCAGGTAACTCCTTTCTCTCCAATTCCATCTTCCTCTCCAACACCACCATCACCTTCCTCACTCCTCACCCTTAAGTTCAGTCTTCCTGCCTGCCCAGGCCTTCCGGATTCTGGATTCCGGCTCTCTGGGGACCTGGTCCCTTTGAAAGGAAGAAAGAAAGAAAAAGAGAGGAAAACAGAAAGAAAGAGAGAAGCAGAAGAATGGAGCAGACTGAAGGGCAGTGGTGCTGAGCTACCTCACTGCATTACAATGAATATGGACTCTATTAAGCTCCGTTCTGCCTGTTAGTGTTTCCCGGGGCAACACAGCCCCCATATGGCAAGCATGCAGCAGATTAGGGGAGGCCCCTGGTCCGCATTGACAGCCAGGGGTCTTGACTGGCAGTGGATCCCCCTCCCACCTCCCCCTACTCCTCACACTTGACACTTGGCTGTGTTTATCTAAAAGCGGGAGGGGGGACCATTTGGAAGGTTTTTGTCCGGCTCTGAGGGGGCTGGAGGCTGGAAGGGGAGGGCGGGTTGAGGAAGGAGGACGGGTGGAGGTGGGGGAGTGGGGGGCCAAGGAGGGGCGGCCTCATGCATATTCAAGGGGCGCCCTGAATGGGGAGGGAGAGAAATAAAGCAGATGGAATTCCTGTTAAAGAACAGCACAATCACCCTGTTTTGAGCCCTCCAAAAACAAAACCAAAAAAGGGACCAGCCTTGTAGGAGTGTAGGGGCTGCGTTTATCCAATTAGCAGGGTTGTCAAATTGAATTTATATGGAACAGGGCTGGGGGAATTGAGAAGGGGTGTAGAAGAAAGGCAGTGAGTTTCCTTTTCTCTTTTTTTTTTTTTTTTTTTCCAGTTCAGCAATAAAGGTTTGCAGGGTGTTTTCCCCCGCTTCTCTCTCTCTATAGTAGATTGAAAAAAAAATCTCTTTACAGAAATGAGGCCATTTTTCAGAAAGGGTATATGTGACAAAGAAAGGAGACTTCCCAGTAACCTTTTCCTCAAGCAGAGGAGGTAGGTGGGGGTTAGAGCTGTCCTGTGGCCAAGAGAGCCACCCTCCCCGTTACTCAGAATGGGGGTCCCTCTGCTGCATGGACACAGGCTGTCTATTTGTGTTAGTAGCTTGTTATAAATTTGGGTTTCAGTGAGAATGAGGAGCCCTGGTTTTGCTTGTCTCTCCAAGATACCTCTTAAAGCCTGTATGCTCTTCTCAAAACCATGAGTAGTTCTCCTCTAGGGTGCTCATGTCCAACCATTTTTCCTGGTCTTCTATAGAATGACCCAATCTCAGTGTCCTACCTTGGCTGATTTCTTCTAGAACAGTCTCCAAAGTAGGCTGCGCACCCCTCGGGGAATGGAAGAAATCCCATTGGCACGCTGGAGGAAAATCTCTTCATATTTATCTAAAAACAATAAATAAAAGAATGAGTAAACTTCCCTTATATGTAATACCAGGGTCGACAGTTGTGCTGTGTGTTGTGATGTCACTCCCAGTGGTACCAAGAGTCACCACCATGTAAAGGGCATGACAGCGCGGGCCTCATGCCCTGTTCATTCGCGCCCTAGTTTTCCTGCTCTGGAAAGTGGATTTACAGGTGATACTCTTTAGTTTTAACTAAATTAACTCTCACGAAAGGATGAGTGGCTTAAAAAGACTACTATCAGGAAACTGGGTCGAGGGTCCAAACAGGCAGACAGGAAGAAACCAGCAGAGCTGATCCTTGTCGAGCCACATTAGGAAATAAAATCAATGATCATGAAATCCCATGGAGAAGTCACCGAGATCATTAATATTTAAGATGATGATTTGCAAGCCATCACATTCATGTCATTAGTGCTGAGCCTAATCCTAAATAGGCTTTCTGTCTTAAGGTATTGACTCAGTGATAGCATAAACAAGCATGGTTATAAGATGTCATCAAAATATGGCTTCACGTTCGTTCACCTGTAATTGGCTTAATATTTTAGTTGGGCAGTTCATGCATTCAATTTATGTAAAAAAAGTCACATGCACGTGTTAGGACTATTTGGCCAGAATATTTTACTCCTTAGGGAGATCAGAAAAGCCTAGAGACCACTGTAGAAGATTTAGGCCTTCTATGACCACCATACTGCTTGATGCCACCATCCTGCTTTCCCCCAAGGTCAGTGAGCTGCCTGCTGCAGTGCCCTGTGTCTGCTTGCAAACACTTACCCCAAAAGGCCCAGTTCAGAGCCTTTCCTGAAGAGCCCAAATTGAAAATACTGCTCCTCCTTCTGCTCTCATTTGCATTCCCATTTGTGACTGAATTGATGATCAGTTAAAGTATTAGGGTAAAGAATGCTTAATGTTACATGAGAGTAATCCCAGAGTTCAATGGTTATGTGCCACAAAGGTGCTTCTTCTATCATAGATTAAGCTGCTCTCTTCCCTCTCATGCTAAGCCTTCTGGGACATGTGACACAGGGTCACTGGAATCAGAGAAAGAAGAAATGGAAACAGCGCTCTAATTCTCTAGCTCTTAACTACCCTGACCTACAGGTGACACGGACACATTTGCTTACATTTGTTTGACCGGCACTAGTCACATGACCCTGAGCCAACTGCAGAGGAAGCTGAGAAATGAGGAGCTCATGGGTATTTGCTGAGCATTAGCTGACCTGCATCCCAGGATTTGCTTTAGCAACTCAGGGCTGCATCCACCTTCTAATGTAGTGCCTTGCGTGCTGTCTGGTATGTGGTAGGTGATAATAAGATGTTTCTCTTCCCAGCAATATCATGACACAATGGCATTATAGTGCAGTAGGGTCTTTTTTCCCCAGTTGAGCATTTATTGATGTAATATCACTGTATAAGTTTAAGGCATACAGCGTTATTGTTGGAGTTGCATATATTGGAAAATGTTTACACCTATTCTGTATTCTCACACAGATACAATAAAAAGAAAAGGGGGGAAAAAAGGAAAAAACTTCTTCCTGAAATGAGAATCCTTAGGATTTACTCTCTTAATAACTATATCACAGAGTTGTGTTAGCGGTAGTCATCTTGTACATTACATCCTGATGCTTTTTATCTTATGACTAGAAGTTTGTACCTTTTCTCCACCTTTCTCCAGTTCCTCCCCCTCCAGTTCTGAGAACCCAAGTCTGATCTCTTTTTCTATGTATTGTGTTTTGCTTTGTTTCGAATTTCCCATATAGAATCATATTGTATGTATCTTTCTTTGACTTATTTCATTTAGCCTAACACCTTCAGGGTCCATTTGTTGTCACAAATGTTAGCATTGTCTCATTTTCTATGACTGAATAATATTCCATTGTACATATGTAGACAACAGCTTCTTTGTCCATTGCTCCATCAGTGAGTAGTAGGTTGTTTTCATGTCTTGGCCACTGTAAATAACGCTGTGAACATGGGGTGCAGCTAGCTTTTTGCATTGGTGTTTTTGTTCAGATAAAAACCCAGAAGTAGCATTGCCGGTTCATAGGATAGTTCTGTTGCTAATTTTTTAAGAAACCTCCATTTTGTTTTCTGTACCAACTGTATCACTTTACAATCCCACCAAAGCACATGAGAGATCCTTTTCTTTCACCTCTACATCAGCATTTAACTCTTGTCTTTTTGATGATGACTATTCTAACAAATGTGAGACGTGGTATCTCATTGTGGCTTTAATTTGTGCATCCATGATGATAGTGATGTTGAGCATATTTGTATGGACCCATTGGGCTCTTTTTCTATCTTCTTTGGGAAATTATCTATTTGGATCCTTTGCCCACTTTGAAGTGGGTCATTTTTTTTTTTTCACTATTGAATTGTACAAGTTCTTATCAGACATGGCTTTCAAATAAACTTTTCCCATTCCATTGTCTCTCTTTTCACTTTGTTGATGGTTTCTTTTGCTAGTCAGATGCTTTTTAGTTTGATGTAATCCTAACTACTTTTGATTTGGGGGCTTATGTTTTAGGTGTCATCTCCAAAAAATCATTGCCAAGACACATATCAAGGAGTATTAGTCCTCTGTTTTCTTCTAGAAATTCATGATTTTAGATAGTACATTTAAGTCTTTAATATATTTTGAATTTTTGTGAGTGGTATTTGAGTCTAGTTTCATTTTTCCACTTGTGAATATCTAATTATCCCAGCACCATTTATTGAAGAGACTGATTTTTCTTCATTTAGTATTCTTGACTGTATATGCCTGGATTTATTTGGGGCTCTTGACTTTGTTCCATTTAGTCTATTTTTATTTTTATGACAGCACCATACTGTTTTGATGACTATAACTTTACATATAGTTTGGAATTAGGAAGGTGTGAGTCCTTCTGTTTTGATCTTCCTTAGGATTTGTTTTTTTCTTACCTATTCAGGCCTCTTTATGGCTCTATAAATTTTAGGAATTTTTGTAAACTGTATGCCATTAGAATCTTGATAGGGATTGCATTGACTCTCTACATGACTTTTGGTTGCATTGATAATTTAACAGTATTAATTCTTCTAATCCATGAATATGAGATACCTTTCAGTTGTTATGCATCCTTCTTCGATTTCTCTCATTTTCCTATAGTTTTCAGAGTAGAGATCCTTCACTTCCTAAGTTAACTTTATTCCTAAATATTTTATTATTTCATGCTATTATAAATGGAATCAGTTCTTTTTCAGAAAACTCATTGTTAGTGTATAGAAATGCTGACTTATTTGCTGCTGATTTTTTCATGTTAATTTTGTGTTCTTCAGATTTACCAAGTTCCTTGATTAGAGCTAAACGTTTTTGGCTGAATTGGAATTTTCTATATATAAAATGTCATGTACAAATAGAAACATTTTTGCTTCTTTTTTTCCAGTTCTGATACCTTTCATTTCTTTTCTTGCCTGGTTGTTCTATCTAGGATTTCCAGTATGAATTTGAATAGGAGAAGTGAGAATGGGAACCCTGGTCTTGTACCTGATCTTAGAGGAAAACTTTTAACCTTTTACCATTGAATATGATGTTCACTGTGGGCTTGTCATATATAGCCTGTATTTTGTGAGACATGTTTCTTCATTGCCTAGTTTGTTCAGAGATTTTATCATGAATGTATGTTGAATTTTGATACACTTTGTATCTGTTGAGGTGGTATGATTCTTTGAATCTGCTTCATGATCTAGCACATTGATCCACATATATTGAACCATCCTTGCATCCCAGGAATCCCTCCCATTTGAGAATGGTTCATGATCCTCTTTAATGTGCTGATGAATTTGGTTTACTAGTATTTTATTGAGAAATTTCTCATCTTCACCCATCAGGGATAGTGACTTGTAGTTTTCCTGTAGGTTCTTTTTCTGGCTTTTTAATCGGGATAATTCTGACCTCATAAAATGAGTTTAGGAGCGTTCCTTTTTTGATTTTTTGAGAAGGATTGATGTTACTGCTTCTCTAAATTTTTTGGTAAAATTCACCAGAGAAGTCATCTGGTCCTTGAGCTTTTTGATTATTGATTGAATCTCCTTAATAGCAGTTGGTCTGTTCAGATTTTTCATTTCTTCCTGATTCAGTCTTGGGAAGTTATGTTTCTCTGAGAATTTTTTCATTTCACCTAAGCTGTCCAGTTTTTTGGTATCTAATTGTTTATAGTAATCTCTTATACGATCTTTTAAATTTCTGTGGTTTCAGTTGTAACCCTTTTCACTTAGAATTTTGTTGATTTGGGTTCTTTCTCTTTTTTCTTGGTTAGTCCAACCTAAAAGTTTGTCAATTTTGTTTATCTTTTCAAAGAACCAAGTCTTAGCGTGGTTAATCTTTTCTGTTTTTCTGTTCTCTATTTCACTTGTTTCTGCTCTGATCTCTATTCATCTTCTGCTAACTTTGACCTCAGTTTGTTCTCCCTTGTAAGTTCCTTAAAGCATCTTGCTTCTTAGAATGGATTTCCTTCTTAGAACTGCTTTTACTGATCCCGTAAGTTCTGGTATATTGTGTTTCTATGTTTGTTTGTCCCAAGAAGCTTTTTTTCGATTTCCCCTTCAGTTTCTTCTTTGAGCTGTTGGTTGTTCAGGAGAATGTAGTTTAATTTCCATGTGTTTGAGAATTTTCTAGTTTTCCTCTTCTTTTCATTTCTAGTTTAATGCCATTGTGATCAGAGACAATAACTGATATGATTTCATTCTTCTTGAATTTGCTAAACCTTTGTTTTGTAGCATAACATACAGTCATCCTAGAAACGTTCCGTGTGTACTTGAGAAGACTTTGTATTCTGCTGTGGTTGGATGGAATGTCCTGTATATAGCTATTAGGTCTACTTGGTCGATAGTGTTCTTTACTGAGTCTCTGTCAGAATGATCTATCCATTGTTGAGACTCAAATTTTTAATGGAAGACTCGTGCACAAAATTTGGATAAAGAACAGCCTGGAGACCTGTTTAGAAGCCATATAGAGCACGGTTCGTACTGAAGAAGATCAAACCATTGTTATTCTCACCTGTTTGATATCAGAGGGTCTGGCTTAGATATTCCAGACTCTATCCTACAGTGGTGCTGTTTGTCCTAACCACTAGTCCAACGTGACTATTTAAATTAAAAGATAAATAAATTCCTTAGTCACATTAGCCACATTTCAGGTGTTTAATCACCACACAGTCTAGTAGCTACCTAGCATTTTAGACAGACAAATAAAAACTTTTTTTTTTAATCACTGCAGAAGGTTGTATCGAAGGAGTTTATGTGACTAGTAAGAGGTGGGTTTAGGTTATTAAGAATAAAAATGACCATAAAGAAAGGTGTTAGTGAGGAGTGTAATCAAGGTAGCATTATTTTATGCATGAGAAAGTCAATTCAAAAGCATTCTAAATTTAGTTCTAATCTAAATTTAGTTCTAAACCACTCTAAGCAGCTGGTCAGGACCTCAATCAATTTGCTGGGAGGCAACATTAGGATAGAAGAGAACACAGGACCAAAGTCAGAAAATCCGACACGTGGCCCCAAATCTGCCATCTTCCTTAGCAGGGAAACCTGAAAATCTGTTGGTCTCTCTGCGCCTTGCTCTCCTCAGCTGTAGCACTCGATACCTGTTAGGCATATTCTAACCTATTATTTTCTCGGAGGGCCTTCCTCAGTTCACCTGTTCCCTTAATGAGCTCTGTAGGTAAAAGTGCAGCTTTTTAAGTAAAAACTACCTTTCTCTCTCCCGTCTCTTAAATCTGTCTAAACTCACGGAGTCAGCCCTCGGGGGTCACGTTCACTTGTTTCCCCAAAACTTCCCCCATGGCCACTCCTCTGTGCAAAAGTGGGGCCCTCTTTCTTGCACCCTGAACACACTCCCCCTCGGTCACTTGACACCCCTACTAGGAATAACATTTCTTTCTGGCTTTTAAGACAATCAGGAAAGGAGACTCTTACTCTACAAAGCCGGGAACTTGCAGAAAAGGTAATTTGGGCTCGGAAATATTTCTTTTCTTCATGTAGCTACCCCCTCAACCAATGGGACGAAAGTCTTTGTCAGATCCTGAACTGCTGTGTGTGGGTGTCAGGAGTTGAGTGTGACCTCGTGTGTCCTCCCTCTTGGCCTAGCCACTTAGCCGCCTTGGGAGGAGAGGGGTCTGACCTCCTCCTACCAAGATCGACTCTCAATTGTTCATAATTTTTCAAACGATGAATACTCCGAGGCTATCAGTGCTCATCGTAGTGTCAACCCCCAAAGTGTATTGTGTTGTTGATTTGGGGCAAGTTTCAGAACTGTCTGTCTGGAGGAGATCCATTCAATGGGGAACACGCATGTCAGCAGTTAAACTTCTCAGACACATTTTCTTTTTTATGTCCAAATAACCCTTAGAAAAACCAAGTTCCTAGGCCTCCGGGAGGATTTCATAGCAAGAATGCATTTTCCCTTCCTTCTGCTTTTGATGTCTTTTCCCCCCTTTTTTGAGAACATGCATAGAAAATCAGAAGGACCTCGACATGCTTTGCGCTGCCAAGAAAAATAATAGGTCTTACTGTTGCCTTCATCCAGCTTTGAAATTGTACCTGTTCAGGTCACAGCGGGACAGTTAGACTGCAATTAGGTCCTCCAATTAAGCCCTACTTGCCTTTTTTTTTTTTAATCATTAAAAGAGTTCTTAGAAACCTCTGTTTTCAGAATGATCTTTCTAGACTAAGCTCACTAGGTCACGTGGTTGAATAAGTAACTCAGTTTCCCCAGCTGCTAACTTAGATGCATCAGGATTCCATCTGCAGTAAGCTGCTTCCCCCATACTTGGTGCTGCTTTTACTTGATTACAGCCCCCCTGTTTCGCTTTGAAGGGGAGTGGTTTTTAAACAGCACCTGCTTAAACTCTGCTGTGAGAATTCACGAGTTAAGTCACAGCCCTCCCCCCAATTGAATGTTGGATACCTGCTCCTGCTCTTCTCCCTCTCCCTCCCTTCTGGGCGATGTTCTTTTCTCCTCCTTGCTTCTGCAAGCACAATGGTGGCTGGCAGCCGTCCCATCCCATCCTGGGGGCCACGTCCAGCCACGTCCATTCTGAACCATGTAAATTACCCAGGGTGCGGAAGTAACAGGAGTTACTGGACTGGTCCTCGTTAACCAGGAGAGGGGTCTGGGCTGAATTTCCTCAGTAAAACCTTCCTGGGCTTTACAGCCCAAACACCTCTGGAGCCGCCCTGTGTGCAGATAAGAAACAGCCCTTCTGTCTCTCTCTGTCAGCTGGTCACCTTCTTGCCCTCTGTAACTCCGCATTTATTTTCTGCCTTCTCCTCTCCCCACCTCCCCCCGGCTTGGGGGCAGGAAGGAACAGGCTTTGGACTCCTTTGGGAGCTGGGGAACTGGAGAACTGGAGTGGGTCATGGAAGCAGCAAGGTCCCTGGAGTCCTGTCATGAGGAACTCATGCCGTGTCCTGTAGGAACACACGATTTCATTGGGGTAGAGTAGAGCATTAAAGCAATTATCTGGAAGACAGAGAGGGCACAGAATGCGTGTTCTCGGGTGTTGGTGTGTACACGGGCTAATGCATTTCTCCTCGCGAAAGCCCCGTCAAAGTCCCTCACTGTTCGACACCACCTGAGTCCAGTTCCAGTGGTCCAGCCCGGAGAGCAGATGTCAAAAGACTCCTCTTGTGAAAAACAGCGTTTGGAACCAGCTCAGCCTGGGTTTCACTCCAGACCTGGTTACGCAACCCTGGGCAGTTAACCCTCTGGAACACAATCTCCTCACCTGTAAATGGGGATAATGGGTCTTTCTGAAGATGAAAAGAATACCTCATGCACAAGCTCTCCGTTGTCGTGGGCACCACCCTCCCCATCTCCACCCTTCAGCCATATTCCCATCATTCGTAGCTTTCCTTAATTTCACTTTGCTAATAACATGCCCTGTGATTTACTAGATTGTCTGAAAAAGAGCAGAGGTTCCCTCTCTGCACCAGAGGAAAGTGTTTTAACTTGTTGGAAGGCCGTTTTTGAAAAGGTTCTTCAAAGATTTTCTTTCGGTGTGCCCTGGTGGAGCAGTGGTTAGGTCAGTCGCCTTTGAAGGCGCACAGACCACATACCCCTGGGTTCAAGTACCAAGTCTGGGAGGAAACAACCAGTGTGAAGAACTAATATAAAAATAAAATTCTGCTTCTTCCCTCTCTGCCTGCCTGCCTGTTCACCTTCCTTTCTGCCTGTACCTTCCCTTAAAAATGTTTTTTTGTTGTTTCAAACCTTTTAGAAAAAGCCTCCTGGTCTTTTCCCAGCCTGGTGGGCAAGTCTTGAGGGTTCTCTGATGTCTTTTTGACTCGGGTGAAAGGGAAGGAATAGAAATCCAGAAGGAAGAATACTTCCTGGAAAAACTTCTGCACACAATGTGGTCTGGGGGCCTCGATTTGGGTTGGAGGGCTGGTAGAACAGGTGAAAGCCAAGACTTTTCTTGCTGAAGGGAGAGGTTTAGGCAAACCCCACTCTCTTCCTAGCACTGAGCACGAACCTGAAACTCCAGAGGAGCCCCCATGTCAGGAGTGACCGGGTGGAGGACCAGCACTCACCACGAACAGGACAGGGCAGGGAGCCGAACCCCAGAGGCTGGTGAGCACAGTGCCTCTCAGTCGGGTAGCTTATGAAGACCCCACATCTTTCTAAAGTCACTGCTCAGATAAACTGGCCCTTACCAGTTCACGTTTTGAATTCGTGTCACCCTCCTGGAAATACACTATTAATATTGCCATGTGAGCAGGTGGCAGGGATGTCTGCACTGTGTAGATAGTTGACACATTGACTTCACCATTATCACTTCATTCCGGTGCTGCCCTGCCTAATAAGGATGTTGTCACACCTTTCTTAATGACCTGATGGCCCCAGAAGTACACCAGTGACAAGCTGAGAAGCAGTATCTCGACTTAGGCGGTGACAGAAGTGTACGAGAATGTGTGTTAGAAACCTCTGTAGTTTTGATGACTCTTTAAAGGACCACAGCTTAAGAGAGGCATAAAGAATGAGTTCTGTGCAAGCGGAGGCGCATCCACTCTAGGCAGCTGAGATGTGTCTCAGGCAGGTGCAGTCCTGACCCCAGAAATGCTCTCTGGGTGGAGAGGCGAGATGAACAGTCGTTAAGAGTAGAGATTTTGTAGAGATCGAAAGCCAGAACTGCCAGTGCAGAGAAGAAATCAAGTGAAGTGTGAGGGGCTGTGGCGCCTGTGTGACTTCTGTGTCTGAGCTTGGGGAGACGAGGCTACAGACGAGTGAAGTTGGTAGGTCGATGCCAGGACTCTTGAGTTCACGGGGATCACACGTAGAGCTGCGGGCTCACAGCAGGGACTCTTTCACAAGTTTCAGAGACTTGCAGTCTCGCTGTTTATCACAACCACTAAGTGAGGGCTTTGGTGGGCTTTGTACACCAGACACGGGGTCCACAAGTCTGCATGGCAGCGTCTGGTCTTCTACAAGCAAAAGCAAAGTAAAGAGAGTTCCACCTTTGTCGACACCTGTGCCGGGGAGTCCCTGCCCCGAGCCCTGGACCTGCCTCTGCCTCCTGGCCCCCATCCTATTGCTGTCAGAAACTGGGCTAGTTCCCATGTTCTTACTGTAATAAAATCACCTTTTAGTTCAAGGGGGACTTTGAAGAGGCCCCTTTCAGGTGAGACATGGAACGAAAGTGTTCTTTGGTCTTCCAGCAGCCCAGCCGGGTCGGCATTTCGAATGTCACCAGCACATGTGACAGAAGCAGGGGACCAGGGGACAAAGCCAGAACCATCCCAGCATTCTCACCACGGCCATTCTCTTTTCTTTCACAGAGTGTTACAGGGAATTGCAGTGTCTCCTGAAGTGACTCTGGTGGCATATGGGCCGTTGGCTTCGGATGCTTTGGGACACGCCATGGCACCTGGGGAGATGAGGACTTGGAGAGGAAGGAGGTCTGGGGCCTTGCTCGCCTGCCTCCTCATGGCCACAGTGGGCTGCTTTGCTGACCTGAGTGAGTACTCCCTCCCCTTTCTCCGCTTGCCCCTCCAGAATGTTTGTCCCTCTTGTCAAAGGGAAGTGCGAAGCGTCTCCAGGAACCCTTCATAAAGGCCTCCTCCCTGAATTCAAAGAACATCATCCCCACTGGGCCTCTGGGCCCCCAGCTCATAATACAAGATGAGAAAGGAGTGCACAGCATCACATTGATTGTACTTTGATATTGTAACCACTTCAGATGTCGACTGGAGGAGGGAAGGATGAGTCATGCTGACTTCTCTCTTACTGAGCCTCTTCTGAGATTGGGGGGACCGGGACGCTGGGCAGGCAGTGTGGGTTAGCTTTCCAGCACTCCTGTGAGACTGGCAACATGAGCCCCATTTCACAGATAAGAAACTGGGATGCAAAGAAGCTAAAATCACATGGCTCAGAGGCAGTGGAGCTGGGGTACAGACTCGAGTCCAAGATCTAAGTAAGCTCGGCTGTCTCCACCGCGCTGCACCCCAGCCCGCTTTCTGGGCATAAGGACAGGCGGCCGCGGGAGCTCGTCGGAAGGCTCGGATCCTTGGCTGCTCCGCTCCCAGAGGCTGCCTGTGTGCGACTGTTGTCACTTGGTTTCCTGGAGGTGACACCTCATGGCTGTATCTCTGTTCCTCCAGACACGGTCCCGCAGGTCACTGTCCAGCCCTCTTCCACCGTGCAGAAGCTCGGGGGGACGGTGGTTCTGGGCTGCATGGCGGAGCCCCCGTGGATGAGCACCAGCTGGCGTCTGAATGGGAAGGAGCTCGACGGCTCGGACAGCACCCTGGGCGTCCTCATCACCCGCGGGACCCTCGTCATCACCGCCCTCAACAACCACACCGTGGGACGGTACCAGTGTGTGGCCCGGATGCCTGAGGGCGCTGTGGCCAGCGTGCCAGCTGCGGTGACATTAGCCAGTGAGTGCTGTCCCTGCTCGTGGACTATGGTGCAGTCTGTCTGCCCCCACTTCACGCCCCCCCACCCACCAGCATTAATCTTACTGCGATGGGGCCTTCAAAATAGAATTTTAAGTCAGAGAGCAGTAGCTTCCCAATAACACAGTGGCCCCTGCCACTGCCCTGGGAAGCTGCTCTCTAAGTGGGAACACTCCCCACAGAGGGAGGGTCTAGAAGGCGGGACTGGTCAGCACTCGTGTCATGGTGACCTGTGTCTGCGGACCCCAGAGCTGGGCCATGCCAGGCCTTTTACTTGCTCACTCTGTGGTTAGGCCAAGGCTCGCTGTCCCCTGCCATGCCCGTGGCTGTGTCAGGGCTCCGTGTGAGCTGGACAGGGCCCGCCCTTCCCACGTTCGGCCTCTGGTCATTCTGTGAAAGGGAAGCCTGTGCCAAACGCCTGGAGCAGAAATAGTGGGACCCCCCCCAGTAAAAAGGCAACGGTGTGGCCAAGGGATAAAGAAAAGGGAAAGGGATTCGGTGACAGTTCAGTTCAAGGAGGATGCCAGGAGAAGGCTCCGCAACTCTTAGATATAATGACCGCTTGGGGACATTCCGGTACCCAGCGGCGTTACACACATTGTCTGATTTTCTACCCATTGTACTTGAGGAAAACGAGACCAGTGAAATAAATGACCAAAGAAATAAACTTCCGAGGGCTACAAAGCAGCCCAGTGCCCATTCATAAATGCTGAGCCTTTAGCCAGGAAAGAGCCCAGCATCACCTCCCCTTTCTTGGAGCCTGAAGTGAGGACCAGGAAGACTCCTTGAGAAGGCAGTGGCATTTGGATGGTAAGCTTTGGGACGCTCGCTAGAGCTTGCCCAGTGACTTAGCCATGCCCCCTCGGCCTGACCCTGATCAGGACTTCCCTGTCATCACTGTCATGGCTGCCGTGGTCCTGGAGAGCGAGGGTCCTGATGTCACGGGTCACACACAGTTTCCAGAGCACATGTCTGTCAGAGTCAGCTGGCGTCCCTGGCTGTGTGCGGAGTCCCAGGAGGAGAATGGTGTGAGACGGGGCGGTGGACCAGGCTTCCCAGAGTCCTTCCCTGCCCTCTGCTCCCCACGTCCCTGCAGGGACTCTGCTCCCCAGGGGGAAAGGACAGAGGCCCTGCAGTATTCCTGTTTTCTTGGGAAAGAGTTAAGCAACCTGCACTTTGAGAGGTAGGACGATGGCTGGATGGGTGCCCAGCTGTCCCCCAGGGGCCAAGCCGAGCCTGAATTACGTCTTGTAGCCTCCCTGCACACGGGAAAACTGTTCTTTGTGGCAGAAGCAGCAGCCACCGAATCTGAGTTCAGGGCCTCGAGGAAGCAGGCCTTGGCCACACTGGATACTGCTCTACCCTTTGCTGTGCCCGTGGGTGCAGGAGGGTGGGGAAGGGTCACCTTATCCAGAAGGGCTGGGGGTAGAGCCGTACTTCCTCCCATCACATTCCTCTTTTATATTTTTAAACCGTCACTAAAATTACATTCTAGAAAGTTCAGAAAATAAAAAAATACTCCCTGAGTTCCTATCCTCACATCATTTCATCACCATTACCGTTTCGGACTATACCCTCCCCATCTTATCCACAGCCATACTTTCATACCATGTAACTTACTGTTTCTATCTGTCTCTCCCACTGACACTGTGTGTGATGGGCATTTTCCATCGGCCACAAGACGGTAATTTGCATTTCCTTTTTCCTAGGAATGAAATGCACCCAGTAATGTACACGAAGTGTGTTCATGTCATTGAATAGCTGGACGCACTTTCATGGTCCCACGTGTCACCACTGCAGCCAGTCTACTGTACCTTTTCCTAATCTGCCCCTCAGGCACAGCCCCGCTAAACACCACCATGGTCACTAAGGACCCTAGAACACCCCCTGGAGTGGCGCTGCCATAGGAAATGCACCCTTTTCCTATTGCGGAAATCAGTCTGCTTCTAACTGACTATTTTAAGTAGAGATGCCTTGAAGCACCGTTTGTGCCTTTCAAAGGCCACACTGCTGCTCTAGCTGGGAGAGTTCATCTGAAGACTCAGAAAACTCCATAACCATTCGTTTTGGCCTCGTTAGCAGCCAGGCTGAACCTTTTATTGCTTGCAGGACGGGAGAGTTGGAAAGAAGGAAGGGAGGGAAGCAGAGCAGATTTATCTTGGACCTCTCAACCCTTCCCCTTCAAGGTGTATCTGTGTGAGGAGAGAAAATTTATAGTCTTTATTTAAAAAAAATCCTGGCCACTTCTCTCTCGGGTGCTTGCAGGGATCCACAGTTGGCAGTGAGGACAAAGGGAAGGGTTTGGTTGCTTCCCAAGAGGCACAGAGGGAGAAGAAGGGACTTGTGTAGAACCTAGCACGTCTTGTGGAAAGCCAAGAACTTTGTGTTGTCATTTAGATGTGAATCAGAAGGGAAATGTTTGGGCCCTATGGAAGGAGAGAGAAGTTGCTGGAAATGGAGACCAGCAGGTCGGGTGGGGGTGGGGTGGGGGTTGCATCACAAGGAAGGAGTTGGGGCAGGGGGCTCACAGCCCCCATTTGTGGAGCAGGGGTGATGGGGTAGCTTGAAGGCAGGAGAAAGGGTGCTGTCTTTGGGTTAATGCCATGGGGGATTTGGCCCAGACTCAGCAGTTAGATGAAGTTTCCGAAAGCACATTCCTGAGCAGAATGGGGCCTGTGTTTGGCTGGCTGGTGCAGTAGGGTAGACTGGGGTGGGAGGGAGCAGGGAGGCCTGGTCTGCATTTAGAGGTGAGGCCGGCAGCCGCGTGCCAGTGCACAGGCACGCACACCCACTCACATGCAGCATGGCTTTCTTTCCCTCTGGCCTCTGCGCCTGCAGAGGGTCTTCCTCAGACAAAGCAGTTGCTATGTGACCCACGTGGCAAGATGCCACTGCCTGCATCTTAGCCAGCTCCTCGAGACCAGGAGCTTGGGGTGAGGCGGCCAGGACCTCGCTGGAGGATTCAGAGGTGCAGAGGAGGCCTCCGGCGGACTCCTGGTCTGCAGCTGTCCCTCAGATGCCGGCAGTCAGGAGGTGAATGCGAACTTCTCCCCTCCCAGTGGCATCAGCTCTGGTCTTCAGGTCAAGTGAACCTGAAAGTGTCACCTGCGCACGCACGCCCACCCTCTCCTCCAGGCTGTCCTGGCCATGAGGGTTGAGCTGTCTTCACTCTGTAGATGCAACCCTCCCCTCTCCGGGGTGGACAGTTGTTTTCCTGTTTGTCAGCAACTCTGTTTGCAGTCAGTCTTGCTGCCAACATCTCTCTTCAGACCACATCTCACATTTGCTCTTTGAAATGCTTTTGACTTTGGTCTCCTTTCTTCCTCTTGCACAGGCCAGTCTCTCTGTGTGACTCAGTGGTCCTCGCTCTGTGCTCCTTGTAAGGTTTTTCTGGGCTCCGCGAGGAGACAAGCTCAATCAGACAAAAAATGTCGAATAGCCAGGGCTTTATTGGGGTTTGCACACCCGGGCGAAACTCCCAAGTCCGCAGAGGGCCGGGAAGTCGCGGGCTTGGAAGTTGTGCCCAGAACAAGGGGGACTGGCTCTTTAAGCAGAGGAATTTCGCGGGCTTCCCATATGGCGATTGGGATTGGCCCTGTGAATCCAGGTGTGGGGGTTGCATCCCTTATTCTGACGTCATCCACCTTTTTCCCAGGCTTGGCTTTTCCCGGGCATGGCCGCTGCTGCTTTTGTCCCTGGGCCAGCCTAACACTCCTGAACCAACAGCAGACTTTGCCAGAGGACACCAGGGTCCTTCCTGGGCCCTGCTTCAGCCTTAAAATTGTTCTCATGCGGCATAGCAGGCCAGCACAAGGATGCTTCAGAGCCCGCCAGGCAGACAGTCGCTGTTTCCTGCTGGGCAGCCGGGCTGCCCCGGCCCCGCCCCGGGTGGCCCACTCCACCAGCAGCTCCCCTACTCGGATTCCCATCAGACACTTCATTAAGGTCTTCTAGGCTCTGACCTAGAATAAGTCTAGTTCTCTAATTAGAAGAGGCCATTAAGGACCACTGTAGACATTTCTCTCAAAAGATTTCTATCTTCGTTATCCGCTTTAGGCATATCTCCAGAGAAGCAGAACGAAATTCATACATACATATGATAAAGCTAGAAACATTTTAAGAAGTGTCTATAGTGAAAGAGAGAATGGGAAAGGAGGGGGAATGAGATTTATTTTCAAGACCTGGCCCACACGACTGTGGGGGCTGGTAGGTCCAACATCCACGGGACAAACCACAGGCTGAAGATTGATGAGTTCCTCTTGGGAAATAGCAAACCATTCACTCTCAGCAGAGTTCAGTATTTGGATGCTTTAGAAATTGGTGTCCGGAGAATGGGGGCACATGTAGAGTTTCAACAGAGCATAGTCAGACCTGGTCCCTGCTGTTGAGGGGCCCTTAGCCCAGTGGGGAAGAGGGACAACCGAACACGTCAGCCATGAAGCAGGTTGGACACCAGAGTTGTGTCGCAGAGATGTGAGCAGATTTCAAAGGGCGCTCAGGCTGACAGTAAATCATTTCAGCCTTAGCGGCTTGAGGAAGACTCCTCACCTGAGTCTCGAAGAATGTGTGCGGGGCAGCCTTTATGCAGACTCTGAGTTCTCACAGACCTGTCTCGGGTAGCAACAACCCAGTTCAGCTTTTTAGTACTAGGACTTGGATGGAAGCCCAGCGCAACTTCTAGGATGATACAGATGCTTCCCTGGTGAGAGATTCCTGCAGGAGCTCCATCAGCTCCCGACTGCTGATTGGCCACCAACCTCCCCACCCCCATTTCTCACCTTGCTTTCCTTTGACTGTGTGCATTTTGTGATGAAAGATAACCAGCACCGCCCTCTCCCCCAGTCTAAGTCAGTTCACCAGTGGTTCCTGACCAAACAAGAAGGAGCCATTTGCTTCCTACTGGAAAACGATTTGTGGGCCTCGATGGCCAAGGAGTTCCTTTGCTCTGGGATGAAGGGGCAGTGGTGTGAAGTGCTGGGGGAGGAAGGAAAACAGAAGGCTTCCTGAGCTGCCCCAGAGAAGGAAGTCAGGTCGAAAGCTGAGGCTGAGGATGCCTGCCAGGCTGATTGTGAGTCTGCCTATGCCCAGAGAGACGGACGGACGGACGGACAGCTCCAGGGGTGGGGCTGCAGTGGGAGATAGTGGGAGAGCTGCTTAAGTTTGAAACCTGCCTGCTTTATACCATCGGTTCTGTGTGTTTGACTTTGCCAGTTGGACAAGAAAATGTATTGAACAATAGCTTAGACCCCAAAGGTGCTAAATAACTTGAAACGACTAAGGAATACCTGCTAACCTTAAAACAAAGCCATATTAACCCTTCCTGCTTTCCATTACACACAGGCAGATAGTCACATCTCATAAGAATCTCCTCTTCTGATGAGATCTTTAACTTTGGCAAAGGTTAATCCCAGCAGCCTGGCACAAGGCGCCCAGGCACAGGCGTGGGATGAGCTCAGCTCAGCATAGCTTGGCAACAGCTGTGTGCTGTTGTCTCAAGCACTAAGGCTCCGGTCTCTAGTTAGTGATGGTCACTGTTTCCCAGAATGAGACCTCCAGTCCATGAAGCCTTCTTTATGGGGGATGCATTACCCGGGGAGTCTTCACTCACTCCTCAGTCTATTCTGTGCACACAGCCACATGCGAGATAAAATCCTAGGTCTGTTTCCTCAGCACAGAGGAAAGGAGAGGCTTGGGTGGTGAGTTAAGCAGGTGGAATGAATGAACAGGAGCGGACCTCGAGAAACTTTTGCACAGAAGGTGAGCGATGCATGGATTAGCTGGCGGGACATCACTGGAACCCTTTAAGGAACGCGATGCAGGTGTTACCTTTAAAATGAGAAAAAAGAATCAGGAGAACAGGCGAGTCCTTCGTGCCTCGTCTGGTGTATTTTTAGGGATCTCCCCTTTGACCTTGTTTTCAGACATTCTCACCATGTAGGGAGTCTGGGAGTAACCCTGAAAGCTAAACAACAGTGAGTCTGTCCTTCAAATGGGACACGCGTTCACATCTGAAATACAAGGCTCTCAGTGAGAAAACTGTGCACGGCGGGGTGGTGACTTGCTGAGGCAAAGCATCTGGGGGGTGGGACGGGGCCTGCACTTGATCGTGCGTGACTGTTCCTCTCTTACTTAGAAACATTCGAAGACCCCAGGAACCCCAGAACAAAACTCAGATTGTATGCAGCCCGATACTTTGGGTACATCTCAGCCCCGCTCAGTCCTCTTCATGTGCCTGTGGACACAGTGCATGTCACTCTGCCCTTCCCTCGGCGCATCTCGCATTCTTCACTTGATTCGGTTGGGAATGTGCGCCATCTTCCTTTCCGTTCCTTCTCAGTCTTTTAAGATTTCCAGTGTCTTCTCTCAGAATCTCCTCCAGACCCTTTCAGCTTCTTGGGGCTAAGTGGGGTCTCCCCTCCCCAACGTCTCAACCATGCTGGGTGATGTCTATAGCTCTTTCCTGACACAGCCTCTGCCTGGAGGACAAAAGCTATTGCCACTCTCTGTGACCTCCGTTTTACCCAGGGCCTACGCACACCAGGCCTTCAGTGAAGGTCCAGAGAGAGGAAGTCTCCCAGGCAGAATAAGTTTGAAGTCTAGATGACCACAAAGGGCATGCAGGCACGCCCTGGTGACTCGGGTGTTAAGTCAGCACTGGGGCGTAGACCACATAAAACCCAGGGATCTGGGTTCATGATCCAGGGCTTGAGGGAACAGCCGGAAATGAACAAATAAAGGATGACTAAATTCTGATACATTACAAATCTTAAGGAAGTCAATAAGAAAGAGTGAAGCAAGAACAGAGGGATGTCAAGGGGATGAAGATACAAATAAGACTCAGGAAGGGCTTAGAAAAACAGGTGGATGTCAGAATATAAAAGGTTATCTCTTTAGAAGACACTGAGGGGTTTGGAGGAATCTTGGGAAGGCTTCGAGGGGGATGTCAGTCAGTGTGGTTCCACGTCCCACCAGACCCCTCACCAGACACAACCAGATGGTGGGTGGGCTGAGCTATTACCACTGCTCACAGGGACACGGGGTTCCAGTCTGTGGGCCCGCTCCCCCGGCTCTCCCACCTAGGCTTGTTTGTAATGGCCACGCTGTGTTCCTCTCATTCTCCCTCTGAGCTCGCTGGCCTCCATCCTCTCCTCGCTCGCTTCCTGTCCCGGCTGCCAGCTCCGCCAGAGTCTGCCAGGACCCAGCTCCGCCTCTGATGAGTCCAGACCACCAGGCTCCACGTTCATTTTCCCACTGCTAAGTTGATAGTTTATATTCGGTTGATCAGAGAAATGTGTGTGATGTGGGCTGTTGGCAAGCAAATCCTTTTTTCCTTCTTTCTTCAGTGTATTTTTTCCTTCATCGCATCCAAAAGAAACTCCCCCATCTGCGAACTGGCCCACCCTCCTACCAGCACTGAGCTCCGATAAAGAAGAGGGTCTTTGGGCATCCTCTCGGCTCATCTGGTGGCCACACTCCACAGAGACGCCCACCCTTGACTTGCCTCTAAGGACTAATTGCTTTTCTCCTTTTCTTCTTATGTCCTTAAAAAATATTTTTAATTGGTTCAAGCCAAGAAATTCCTGAAACATTGGGCCAGTTTATTGCAAATTATTAAATGACATTGCAAACTAGTTTTTTTGTCCCCTCCTCCTCCCCTCTCTTGATGCCCGTTCTCCTCTCTTGTCCACTTCCTGTCTTGACCTTTTTCTGCCTCATCCCCTGGCTCTTTCAGCTCTTCGCTCTCCACCTTTTCCCGCTGCTTAATCCGGGTGCAAACTCCACCTCCACTCAAAGAAAAGGAACACCAGATTTAACAACAAACAGGTCTGGCATCTGCAGAGGGAACCCCCGTCCCCCCATGAAAACGTTTTTATTTTAAATAAAAGAGACTGTGCCTTGCTTGCATCCAAAAGTGTTTGAGAAACTTCATGTCAGGAGAGAACTTTGGGACTAAAATGATTTGAACAGGCAGAAAAACTCCCAGAAAGCAAACATCTGTGTCCACTCTCTGGCCGATGATGATGGGAGGAGCAGTACGCCCTCCCCTAGCTCCCTTTATAGTGGCTCTGGAGGGCAGGGTGACCTGATCCAGGCTGGAATGTGCCTGGATTGGGGAGGAGATGTCCCCGGGACACCCCTCTTGGAATTCCCTACACCCTACCTCTGTTGTGTTGACTGTCCTCAGAGGAAAGCTCTGGTGGTGAGATACTCTATCTTTGTATCTTCTACGGTGCCTGAAAGAATAGCTCCGCCGCTCCTGGCTGGCTAATGAAGGAATAGAGCTGCCTGGAGCCATGGTATTCGGCCGAAAGCACAATGTGCTAGTTTTGCCCAGCATTGTGGGCTGCCGTTGGGTTTGTCTGCGGATCCGTGTGCCAAGGCTGCAGACTGATCAAAGGCTTAGTCACCCGCTGGAGCGTGTGACCTCTGAGCTGCGTGTCCAGCCCTCAGGATCCGTGTGCACTCGCCAGGCGCCAGGCGCCAGGCACCAGGCTTGCTGACCCGATCCATGAGAGGCTGCAGCCTCTCCCCTCTGCTTCTGTAGCCGATGTGGTTTTCACACCACTTGGGCGCATTTCTGAGGGCTCGCCCTGTGGCCGTGCAGGTGACTCTGAGGTGGAGACTGTTGTGATTCTCTGCTGGTGGGTGAGACAGGGGTCCTGCAAATCTCAAACACCCCACACACCCAGGGGCTGTGAAGAGGATGCTTCACTTCCCACTCCACCCCCACATCCTTCTGCAGAGCTGTGGGCCGCAGATTCTGCCAGGACAGCTCAGTGGCTTTCCCTCCCTGACACTGCCGCCACCTTTCAGAAAGGGACCGGGGCGCGTGCAAGGAAGGGTCCGCGTGCCGTCAAGGTGTGCTCCATTGGGGAAGAATCTTGCTCTGCTTTGTAACATGAGCCATCGACATGTCAGCCACACCACCAGGACAAGTTGAGGCTTGAAGGACATGAGAACGGGGAGCAGGATGAGCAGTCTGCCCAGAAACTTGCCTGCAGCAGCCCTGCCCAGCAAGCCCAGTGCGGGGCCTGCAGTCCAGTGGAGCCCATCCAAACCTCAGCAGATTCAGTGCAAGCTTGTCGCGAGATCCCTGAGAATAGGCAGGGGAGGCCAGGACTGGCCGTGTGTGAGAAGTGTCTGGATGGGGAAGAGCCAAAAGCTGGTCAGCGTTGTGCTGAGCAGCTGGAGCCGGAGGTATTTTCATCCAGAACCTACAGGGGCTGTCCTACCTGACTTCTCACTTAGACAGCCATGCACTCTCATCTGCAGCTGACATGCGGGAGGCTTCGGGGAGAAGAGGCTCAGGCTCCCTGAAAGTGTTCAGGTTTGTGAATCCAACTGGGAGCATGTTGCACGACTGGGGGCTACATAAATTCTGTGAACACTGCGGGGTGAGCCTCCAAGTAAGGTTCCACAGTTGTATGTGATAGTGACTCAGTCATACGCCAGATGATCACCATTTATGTCACAGCTCTACTGAAGTCTTTTTAAGTAAGGGAAGGACCAAGGCTAGAAGGTGGTGAGAAAAATTCAAAAGGGACTCCAGGCAAAACTTGTCGCTTTGTCATTTTGAATGTGAGCTTGATAGCAGCTACACGCTGGTGCCTCTATTAAGACTTTATTTGTCTCCTCCTGTCCCGTAGCCAAGAAGGTAAATGCCCAGTGTGCCATAAATGTGACAGAGGAACAGCCTGTCACGTGGTTTGTGTCCAGACAGATCCCTAAAATCTGTGTATGTAAGGGTCCTATGAAAGGGGGGACATAGCAGAAGACACCTGTCCCCGTAAGAAACTGCTCAGAAAGCAGGGGCCTCTGAAGAGTTCTGTATGGAGCTACAATATTATGTGTCTTCTTGGAAAGCAGATTTCGGCAACGAAGCAGCTCAGTAAACTCAGAAATAACTCCAAAGACCAGGTCTTCTGACCTACCGCGTGCTTGTTTAAGTGTGAGCCTGTTGGCCCTTGGTTAGTGGGGACACGTTCATAGAGGGAAGAATAAACAGAGACGAGGCAAGAGAGGTCTGTGGGAAGGTAAGAGGATTAAAGCTGCAAACACGTTCCCTTAATGGGTTTCTCAAACACACCAGCCAACAGGCAAGGGCAGGTGTCCTGTCAAACCATTTCCCCGTGAAACCCAATCCGTCATTCTGCAGAGGAGGCCTGCTAACCCCATCTGTAACGGAGGACCTGCCTCTTATCCCCAGGGCGGCCCTCACATCAGTGCTGAGACTCGCCAGGAAACCAGCTTTGCAGACAAAGGGCCTTGGGAACAGGCTGGCATCCTTCAGATGCGGCCAGCTAGGCTGCCCTGCCTTGACCTAGTCTGGGGGCTGATTAGGCTGTTACTGATCAAGTCTCCACCCCGCCCCGGCCTCCTTCCTGCCCAAATCACTAGAAAAGAGGGTGTTCTGATTTCCAGCTCATTCATCACTTCATTACTCCGCTTTTGATCTAGTGAAACTCGGTTTCTGCTCTAGCAGCCAAATCGAGGGTGTTTGTCTAGTGAAGCCACAGGGTAGACCTAAGCTTAGGGGGCACTGGGAGGGCCTGGGCCCGGGCCCGGGCCCAGACGGCTGCTGCTTTGTGTGGAAGCCAGGAGGGCTCGCTTGCCAGTCAGCCCCTGATGGGGTGGCTGGATGCCCAGCTGGGGTGTCCAGGGCCCTGCCTATACGGCCCGTTGTGCACGTTAGCATCAGCACAGAGGGACTTTCTGACCACATGGCCCACCAGGTCCCAGCCTGTGGCCCTCCTGCTGTGTCGCCTTCTGTCCAACAATTGTCTGAGATACACAAGAAGCCAAGAGGTGCCGGGGGCAGAGCTGTTTTCTAGTGTTGGGTGGGTGAGGCGGGTACCTGGGTAAGCCCTCAATTACCACAGCCCTGGGGCCATTAGATGGAGTTAGTATTCTGTTGCCAGACTTCTTTCAGTTGCTCACATCTTTCTTGCAAAATGATTTGCTAGGTTTCAAGTGTATATATTCTTGCTTGCAGCACATTTCCTTAGAATGAGGTGGAAAAAAAAAAAAGCGTGGGGTAGGGGGAGGAGACTCAAAAACTCTTGGTGGAATAGTTTTAGATGTAGCAGACCATGGAAGAGAGTGCTTCCAGGGGCTGAGGAATTTTCCAGATGCCCCTGAGTTCATGATCACGCACAGGTCGCTTTGTAGGGAAGCTTCAGACTCGGCGGGTACGGGGTGCTCTGTGCTGACGGAGAATTAAGGCCTGAACTGAAGAGCAGTTAGCAGTATTAATCTAGACCACACTGGTGGCAGGCATTCTCTCTCCAGAGCCTCTTCTCTCTGAGAGGCTCAGCCAGGACAGGACTACATGATGTCCAGTGGGACCCAGGGGGTCCCTGGCTCCAATATCACGTGGATGAAACTGATGAAGGATGGTGACGGCAGAGCGTGGAACCGAGCGCGGGCTCTTTGCTCACATGAAGGCTGTGTAGCCACCATGTGATCTTCTGTAGTCCGAATACTGAAAAGTGGGGCTGGCGGTGTGGCATGTATACGATAGTGCTAGGGGAAGGCATCACGCACGCAAAATAAATGATGAGAGTTTTTTTGAACCCAGAAGGCTCTACACCCACCCAGAGGAAGAACATTCCTAGAAACCCCGCCTGGACGCACAGGCATCACTTCTTTCAGGCGGGAAGTGAAGGAGGCAATAGAAATGAGCCAGACAGTGTCATCGTGCCACATCCCTCTGAACAGTATGCACATCTCAGTCCACGTGCATTAAATCATCTTCACCTCTCTCCTGGGAGCCTGTAGGCAACCGACCAAGAAATGCTGTTTTCAAAGTAACTGAACCAAGGTTCTTAAGAAATTCGTTGCGCGAGGACCTTGTTCTTGAGCTCACGGCAGAGACCTAACTCAACTAGGAAATGTGAGCATACAGGCACATAAGTGGGCATCTCACACCACAGCTGGGGGCCCCCCCTTCCGAGGTACTCATTCCGCCAGCCATGCAGCGTTTATTGAGCGTCCACTTTGTGGGGCTCAGGTCGCTCAAAGAACCCACGACAGAGTCAGGCGAGCGAGCAGAGATTTAACTTGAGGGTAAAGGAACGGAGCTGACCAAGGCAGGTCCAGACCCCGTCGCTCTTGCTGGCGGCCTGGGTTTTTAATGAAAAAACCCACATGGTGAGGAAGAGGGTGGAGAGAGGGTCATCAGGCCAGGATTTGGTTCCTGATTGGGCAAGGTGACATTGTCCTTTGAAGTTATGGGTGGGCTTCTTCATCCTGCGCCGTTCCTTTGTTCCTTTGGGGTGTGGGGGGGGTCCATCCTGGTCACATACTATATGTGGGACACATCCCGCGTGTCGGACCCCTCTGTGGGCTTTTCTTATCGATCCGGATGACTGCATTCCTTTGCTCAGCCGGGTGGCACCAGGGACCATTCACCGCCCTGATATCCGAACTTTGATCCCTGGCCTAAGGCCTGCTCTTGTGGGCCTGACACACTTGTCAGGCTGTGGGTTGTGGTCAGAGGGCAGGACACGTATATGAACAAGACTTGGGCCTGCCCCTGAGAAGTTGACAATCTGACACTAATACGGGAACTGTGATCCTTTCAGAGAAATAAAAGAGCTCCCCTGCCCTAACTCAAGAACTTCTAGAAAATTCCACTGAGTGGGAAAACCGACGTCACTGAGTATCTCCTATGGTGACAGTAGTTTGTTTTTGGTAATTATTCTTGTCTTCTGTGAGAAACCTGATGCCCTGTTGCCTTCTTCAAGGCTCCAGTGGAAACAGCAGCAGACAGGTGGAGTCTTGCAGGGGCACTGGCAGTGAGCCCCGATACTATCAGTTCTCAGGAGCCCAGCAGAATGGTGTGGCCAGCATTCAGACAGGGTGCCTCCAGGCCTTTCTAAGTACCCTGTGTGCATGGGGCGGGGCAGGGCGGGGGTAAATATTTTCACCTTCCTTAACTTTCCCTCCTTTAGTGTCTTTCTTCCCTGAAATTCAGCTCTGTCTCCATCTGTGCCCAGTTAAGACCCCATCTTCCTACCATCAAGCCAGACTGCAGCCTGGTGTGGAGACCCTGGCTCCCCCACATTCCACTGTCAGCCACACTGGGGGTGGGAATGGGACCCTCTTTCCCTTAGAAAACCCTCAGGAGATCCCAGTCTCCTCACCCAATCCTGAAAAAGGGTTGGCCAGGACACCGCACAAGTCAGCTTCTGGTCATAACCTTGGATGGCAATTGAGCAGGATCTCAGGCCTGTCGCTCTTCACTGTGGATGAGAGCCTGGAAGGCTGTTGACTGAACAGGAGGAAAGACATCAGCATTCTGTCATTGCTCCCTTCTGTCCCTATGAGCTGAGCGGGCCCAGGACATCTGAGCTCTGACCATGACCCATTTGCAGCCAGGCTCAGGAGACCCAGCAGGCCCGGCCAGCGTGCCCCCCATGTCAGCACAACCTCGGAGACAGGTCTGTGTCACAAACACCTCCTGATGGGACTTTCTGCAGCCCCCCGCTCCAGCTCATAGGGCCACACATTCCCCCAGAGGATGGAGGAAGGACTTGGGGTGCCCCCAGACAGTCCCCCATGTGTGGCTGTTGATTTTGATGACAGACGCAGGGTACAGCTGACCCTGACATGATGCATTGTCTCTTGTCCGCTGAGGTCCCACCGGCATCTTCCTGTCTCTCCACAGATCTCCAGGACTTCAAGTTCAATGTGCAGCATGTGATTGAAGTGGACGAGGGGAACACGGCCGTCATCGCCTGCCACCTTCCTGAGAGCCACCCCAAAGCCCAGGTCCGATACAGCGTCAAACAGGAGTGGCTGGAGGCCTCCAGAGGTGAGTGAGCATCAGGAGCAGGGGGTGAGAACAGGAAGGAGGAGGGCTCCCAGTCCCCCATAGTCGCTCCAACAGAGGCACACCCTTGTGGCTCAGGTGACAAGACAGTGAAGGTGCAGACCATGGAAAACCCAAGGACCGGGGTTCGAGACCCAAGGCTGGGGCTAACAGACACCAGTGGCCCCTTCCTTATGTTGGGGCCAGTGGACCTGCCAGCTGGTCCAGGGGAGGCCAAGCGTTGGCTCTTAGAGTGACAGCAGGGAGAGCAGTGTCTCTCAAGACAGTCACCTTCTTCCCACAACTGACCCTGCCTTCAAGGCCAGGCAGACCCCACTTGTTTAGAGCCCATGGCTCAAAATGTATGCCTTCTAAAATATCCTAGGGATTTGAAAAAAAATGCTTTCTTAACATTTCCTGGTCACGAAAGAAAGTTATGTTATACAACATAGAAAATACAGAAAACGATTTTTAACAAAGGTAAGAGCCCTAAACCTGGCACGCCCTTTTGGCTCAGGCAGCTGAGACGCTGCCGTGGGAACCACATGCAGCCCAAGGACCTGGGTTCGAGGCCCGGAGCCAAGTGGAAAACCAAAATAAACAACTAAATAAAGATGTTTCTCCCTCCTCTTCCTTCCTTCCCTAAAATGCTTCATTCTCCTCTCCTTTTCTGCCTTCCTCTCTTTAAAAATAAAGCCCTAGCTAGACCTACCACTGAAGTAACTAGCAGCTGAGGAGGAGAGCATTCATCCTGGCTTTTCCTAGCAGGGGCCTGGCAGTAGCCATGGGCGATGCGCCCATCCCACAAGAAAGACTCAAGGCCTTTGGTCAAGGGCTTCTCCAATTCCTTCTGCATCAAAGCAGCAAACTGGGGTAGCAGCCCAGTGGTGGGTGGCTCGCGGGCGCCTGAACCTGAGTCCCAGGGACACCATGACGCCCAGCAGAAGGCTCAGAGCTACAGCGCTTTGCTTGCCGAAAACCCCGAGAGGAGCAGCTCCAGCCTCCTGGTTAAAGACCCTGACTGTCCTGAGCCCCACCCCACGCCCACAGAAGCCGACAACTCAGCAGGCCAGGGATGCGGAGCGAAGGGCCCCGGTGTTATTCCCGGAGAAGGGCCGTGGTGGAGGCTGGAACATTCCTTGTAGGTTGCACAAATTCATAGGTGGCTCAGAGCTGTGACCATGACAGAGACTTGAGTGCAAAGTTCTAAAGTCAGTTCCCTCCCTGCGGGAGGAACCCTCCCACCTCCAGTGTGCAGCGTGTGCCCTGAAGTCCTGACCGTGTCTCTGAGGCCACACTTACACGTTGCCATTTTACAGAGGAGGGGACACATCAGGTTAATTAACTCGCCCAACATCACACAGTACCCGCAGATCCAGAGCTTGAGCCAGGTCTGGCCCACCCCAAATACTGCTTCCTTTCCCCTGACCCGAATTCCCTTGCAGGTATAAAATGTGCTTCCACGGCCGCATATGAACTCAGGGAAGCTAGCTAGCTAAGTGGAGAGCTGGGTATTTGATTCTTCTCCCTGGTGCTTCTGCCCCCTTCAGGGAGCGGATGTCTGATTTAGTTCATTTAAGGTGGGTGTGAAGTGCTATCTGATTGTGGTTTTGATTCGTGTTTCCCTAATGATTGATGATGACGTGCATCATTTCATGTGCTTACTATCTTATCATCTTGGGAGATGATAAGTGTCTGAAGCTTTTGCCCATTTAAAACTTTAAAAAAAATTTTATTTGCATTGCATTGCTGTATGCTTTTTAGGAAATTGAGTTCACAACTCAGTCTGTGTGCACTTCACACCACAACCCCCATCGGAGGTCCTTGGTGCTGGTTTTTTGGGGAGAACAGCCTTTCATGCTGGGCTCCTGCCCTGCCTGCACCCCAACTTTCGTGGGAGCTGCAGAGGGCAGTATTCTAGGCCCAGACTCATCCCAAGCGCCCCTTGCCCTGCCCTTTCACAGACAACTACCTGATCATGCCTTCGGGGAACCTCCAGATTGTGAACGCCAGCCAGGAAGATGAGGGAATGTACAAGTGTGCCGCCTACAACCCAGTGACGCAGGAAGTGAAGACTTCCGGCTCCAGTGATAGACTGCGCGTGCGCCGTAAGAGGCGGGGCTCGCTAGGGGGGTGGGGGCTAGCTGGGGGCGGAGCTCGCTAGGAGGCGGGGCCTAGGTGTTGAGGCTGGGGTCCCATGCGCTGGGACGCGGTCTCACTGCTAGAGGATGCTAGGCTGTGAAGAGGGGCCTGGACGCACCACAGATCTGTCTGGGAAGGGTTCATCCAGCACTCAGCTGGGCGGGGGTTCTGCTCCCCTCCCACCGGCCCCAGGGCACTCTGGGGGACACCCCCTCCTCCTGTCTGCTGAGAGCTTTCCTTCACGGTGTTGCTTTCAGAGGGCCCTGGGTTGGGAGGCGGCGTGTGCTGGGGCGGGACCGTCTGCTCAGACTCTGAGAACAAGCATGAAGTAAACACGGCTGTGGTAGCTGCTGTGTGAGGCCGCCGGGCCGGCCCCGCTGTGCCACGTCCGTCTGCACTGCTGAGGAAAGTTCTTGGAGTCCCACAGCCCGCCCCCGCCCCCACGTGGGCACCTCAGCCAGCTTTTCTGAACACCCTTGTACCCCTGGCACTTGTCAAGGCTCCCTGCTAGCCCCGTTAGTGCGTGGTTGGGGTTCACTGGCACCACAGGCAGGTTTACCTGTAGGAGTGGAGCAAAACCTTCTTGGTCTTTCACTTGCCTCCTTTGTGTTTGTCATTTTGTATTCTCTCTCTCTCAAACTCCCGACCGGTGTAAGTTTCAGGTCTTACAAGACCTGGGTCTACCCCTGCTTAGCACAGAAAGCAAAATTTCCCGGTCCCATAGCTCCTGAAAGGCCTCCGAGGAAGACAGCAGGTTGGCGAGCACAACGCCGTCCGTCTGTCGGTTTCTCGCCCGTGTTTAAAACCACTGCTCCCTCTGCTTGGGCTTCTGCTGAAATAGTCGGTTTGCTTTGGGAAGCCGAGAAATAGGAGGGATGCACATCTTTAAGCAATGACCCTGTCCCCTCAGCCACCTGCTCGCTGTGAGACGCTCACTGAGAGACCCTGGGAGCGGACGCATGTGGGTGGGCATCGAGCAGGGTAGGGTTGGGTCTCCCGTCTCAGCCTTGGTCTGGAGTGCACTTAGTGCAGGACACATCACCACACCCTTTCCATACAGTTCCTGCCCACCCGCTCCTCTCTCTTCTGCTGTTCAGTGATGGTGCGTGGCCGTGCAGTTTCACTCCTACCTCCTCATACTCGCCGCAGAACACGACCTGCGCCCAGGCGAATGAAGCCACTGGCCCCGCTTTACTTAGGCCATAGGTTGCCGAGGGGCTGTTCGTGTCCAAGTCCCATCTGTCCAGGACTGCTTACCGGGCAGGGTCACCCAGGCGGGGCGCAGGGTGCCTCTGCGGGGAGTCCCGCTCCCTCACCCGCCCTTCCCTCCAGGCTCCACTGCCGAGGCTGCCCGCATCATCTACCCCCTGGAGGCCCAGACCATCATCGTCACCAAAGGCCAGAGCCTCATCCTGGAGTGTGTGGCCAGTGGGATCCCACCACCTCAGGTGAGCTGGGCCAAGGATGGGTCCAGTGTCTCCGGCTACAACAAGACTCGTTTTCTGCTGAGCAACCTCCTCATCGACACCACCAGTGAGGAGGACTCGGGGACCTACCGCTGCATGGCTGACAATGGCGTCGGGGAGCCCGGGGCCGCCGTCATCCTCTACAGTGTCCAGGTGTTCGGTGGGTATCTCCGCAGCCCTTCTCTTCGGCCTTCTCTCTGGTCTCTGAGCCTTTCTAGAAGCCCAGGCTGGGTCGGTCAGTGCCGTGACTGATTGGGCGGGACTGAGAGTGTGCAAAGAGCCAGGGGTCCCCGGGGCTCAGCCGTGTGAGTCTGGAAGCACGCTTTTAACTTTTCAAGGTCATTGTGCCTACTTTAGAAGATATTATACAGTCACACCCCTACACATATACCCCATAGTAACACAGTCACACTCCTACACACACACCACAGTGACACACTCACATAGTGACACAGTCACACCCCCACACATACACCATAGTGACACAGTCACATAGTAACACACAGTCACACCCCCACACATACACCGCAGTGACACAGTCACATGGTAACACACAGTCACACCCCACACATACACCATAGTGACACAGTCACATAGTAACACACAGTCACACCCCACACATACACCATAGTGACACAGTCACATAGTAACACACAGTCACACCCCCACACATACACCGCAGTGACACAGTCACACCCCACACATACACCATAGTGACACAGTCACATAGTAACACACAGTCACACCCCCACACATACACCACAGTGACACAGTCACATGGTAACACACAGTCACACCCCACACATACACCATAGTGACACAGTCACATAGTAACACACAGTCACACCCCCACACATACACCGCAGTGACACAGTCACATAGTAACACACAGTCACACCCCACACATACACCATAGTGACACATTCGTACGCCTACACATGCACCCCATAGTAACACACGTTCACTCCCCTACGACCCTGTAGTACACACAGCCACACCCCTGCATATATACAATTTAGTGACTCATGATTCCTCTCTAGTTTCATTAGCTCCCTTCTGAGCAGTGTTGTTAAGTTATAACACCTGAAGGATGAAGCGGTCACACTGCTTGGGCCACAGGTCCGAATTGTTGACAGCTCTCTTTAGTCCCATTCCTGTGGCACCTGATGGAGGAGACTGTGGGGTGTGGGGTGGGGGAGCTGCTCCTGCTGCAGCCTGGCCCCCTGTCTGTCTGGCCTGCATGGAAGACTCAGCCTCTGTGCCCTGCTTTCCCGGCAGAACCCCCAGAGGTCACCATGGAGCTGTCCCAGCTGGTCGTTCCACAGGGCCAGAGCGCCAAGCTCACCTGTGAGGTGCGCGGGAACCCCCCGCCCTCCGTGCTGTGGCTGCGGAATGCCGTGCCCCTGGCCTCCAGCCCGCGCCTCCGACTGTCCCGCCGGGCCCTGCGGGTGGTCAGCATGGGGCCCGAGGACGACGGTGTCTACCAGTGCATGGCGGAGAACGAAGTTGGAAGTGCCCACGCTGTGGTCCAGCTGCGGACTGCCAGGCCTGGTGAGCGCCGCCCCGGCTCAGACCCCCGCCGCATTTCCCAGAAATGGTTCTCACGGGAAATCCAGCTGGAGCCGCAGTAGGAAACAGATGCAAGTGGGCTTTCGTCGTGAGCTCCAGTTTACATGCACATTGTCACTGATGACCCATTTGACTGCTGTATTTTTTGTAAGCCCTTTTTGTTAGTCCGTAGAATCTGTGGTCCTGGGGTTCTGCAGAACCCGCTGGACAAGCCACTGCTTTTGAGTCGGGGAGCAAGTGTGCCCCCTCCGCCTGATTCAGGTCAGCTGACACCTGTCCCTACTGAGCAAGTGCTGTGTGCTCAGCCCTGGCCCAGTCATGTGGAAGATGCAGAGAAACCTAACAGACCCAGCACTCGAGAACATTCCTGGGGAGATGAAGCCCGCCAAGGCTTTGGGGAAATACAGCAGTGCATCATCAAATGTGGTATCAGTACTGTCAGGTGCCAGCCTCCTGTGATGCAGAAGGAGCCAGAGGAGACAGTGTTGGCAGAGTCTGGAAGCTTCCTGAGGGAGGCTTGTCTCTCCTGCATTCCCACATTCTCAGAGAGTCTTACAGTTCGGTTTCACGTCTCACATTTCCAGGTCACCGCAGTGGTGATGAGACCCCAGGTGAAAGGATGTGTCCCCACCCCCAGACTAGACATGAGAAGACACAGAGTTCCTGCTCCTTGGGCACAAATTGAGATAGTTCCCTGAAGCCAACACTGCTGTAGGCTCAGGTAGCGGGCAGGGACGCCAGCCTGCCAGCCCCGGGCATGAGCTGCCTGTCGTCCCTGGCAGGGCTGGGATGCTGTGTGCTGAACCTGACAGCTCATCCCGCCAGCAGGTTGCTTGTCTCTTAGTGTTCTCCTTGGGGACAGCCACTCAGCCCGTGACCGGGGTGGGACCAACACCCTTTCCCTTCCCTTTTCTTTCCTACTTGGCCCGCCAGGTACAACACTGGGGCCCTGGAGGGACGCCGGAGCGGACACTGCCACACCTACCATGCCACCCCCAGGACCCGGGAGCCCTGACCAGGTGCTGAAGGGGCGCCTGGGGCCGCCGACATCGGTGCAGCCGGCTTCCCCGCAATGTCCCGGGGACAAGGGCCCAGTGGCGCCTGCGGAGGCGCCCGTCATCCTCAGCTCACCCCGCACTTCCAAGACCGACTGCTATGAGCTGGTGTGGCGGCCTCGGCACGAGGGCGGCAGCCGGGTGCCCACCCTCTACTATGTGGTCAAACACCGCAAGGTGAGGGCCGCGCCCAGCCGTCCCTTCCCCTGCAGCCTGCGCAGGCCCTCTGCTGCCCGGGTGGCCCCTCAGCTGCTGGGGCCTGGACCAGTCACCCCACAGCGGTGCCCCTCGCACCCCCTGGGAGCTGTTGCCAGGTGGGCACTGGGACCCCGAGAGCTCCAGGAAAAAGTCGGGCCCTGCCTTGGGTCTGAGCTGCCTGGACTCATTTCCAGAAGCGCCCGCCAGCTCCTCGTCCCGGTGGAGGTCAGCAGCCTCCTGTGAGCGCTCATCCACCAGCCCTCTTCCCGCTGGTTGGCCATGTCGTTTTGTACCCTGACTGAGCCCCGGGGGACGTACCTCCCTGCGGGGTCTCTGGCGTGGCACACTGGCTCGTAAGCCAGGAACAGAAGTGTGTGTGAACAAGAATTGCTCTGCAAGCTGCAAAATGCCCCCTTGCTTCTCAGAACTAACTCATCCTGGCCCGGGCTGGACAGGCCAGCGCTTCCACTCAGAGCGCGTGGTGGGGCTCAGACCTCAGCTCTTTCTCCTGGGCAGAGGACATCTGTCCGAGCTCTGACAGGACACAGGGCCAGCCGGGGCAGCATGTCCTCTGGGACACCCCACGACAGGGGCCCCAGACAGCACCCCCAGTTCAAAGCTGAGTTCTCCCCTGCTGCTACCCGCAGTGGGGACAACATGGCATTCCCTTTAAAAATGCCCTTGAAACATTTCTCTAACTCCCAGGTACAGACTGTTTTCTTTCAAAGGCCATTAGACAGCAGAAAATTACTCTTACCTGGGTTTTTAGAAATTGCATTTGCTGGAGTAAAAATGTGTTATCAAGCTAGATTTTATTAGGAATGTAAAGTATTTTCTTATATAAAGTGCCGTGTGCACTTGGCAGAAAATATGGAACATATATGTGAGTGGAGAAAGTATTTATCAACTCTTCTCCCCCAAAGCAGCCAGCCAGCCCTGGGAAGGTGGGGCTGTGCAGAGGCTCTGCAGGCCCCTCTCTCGGTCGGTTCTTTCAAACCTCCACACGCTCTTCTAGAAGAGCTCAGCTCAGAACAAGTCCACAGAGACACCTCAGGCCAGGCTGCCTCCGAGCTGGGGGACAGCGTCTCACTAACCCTCAGCCGGCCTGTCTCACAGGCAGCCAAGGCAGTGAGCGTGTCTGTCACAGAAAGCAGCAATGTCCGGCCTGGGTGACGGGCCGGGCTGCTCCTGATCCTTATTTCCCCGTGTTAAGTGGACACCACCGTCTCGGAAGGGTAGATGAGATCAGAGCAGGCCAAATGCTCGTGGTCCCCAGGAGACAAGCAGCAGCTCGAGCACAAGAATACTATTTTTCAGGCCACGGGGCCACAAGACTGCCTAGCCAAGAGGCAAGCTGGCAGAGGCCTACATGGTGATTAGAAATGCCAGGCCGAGGCTGCACTCACCCTTCCACGTGTGTGACAGTGACTAATGACTGTTCCCTTCCTTGTTTTCCTTTCTGAGCCCAGTGGAAGTGTGAGGCCAGTGCCCGGCAGGAGCAGGGGCACCGGGGAAGTGAATGGACAGTGCCCCCTGCTGGAGCTGGCTTCTCTGAGACCCCAGCCAAGGGGGCACTTGGAGCCCTTGCATGGACATTGTCAAGGCAGAAATGGTCTTGAAAGCAGTTCCCTTCTTGAGACCAACTTTATCTTCCAGTGTCACTGCACCATCAGGATTGTGAAAGGGAAAATCTGCGAGGGGGTGGTTTCCATCGACCTCTCGCTGAGACTGGGAAGCACTCAGCGCTGGTTTCGCTTAGCAGGTGCCTGAAGCCAGCGTCATTTCCTGCTGCCTCTGCAGACCGGCTACTGTGCTGGGGAGGCTCCCTGGGGTTCTCAGTTTATAAAGCCATCTCCCCAAGGAACAGATCCGGGGAAGCCTGACACTAATGAGCCCACCACCCCACTCCCTTGAATAGGAGGTTTTGTTCTCCTTGAAAATTCTGCTTGGGGCTGAGCGCTGCTCCTACCGGCTGTCTGCTCCCGGCAAAACCCCAGCTCCCGGTTCCAGCGGACTGTCCAGATGCACAGTGAGCAATTCAACTTCTGTCCTGGAGGGTGGGGTGGGTGCCGTGAAGTAGCATGGCTTGTTGTGGGGCCTGGGAGCCCCATGATCTTGTTCTTTAGATTCAGAGAGCTAGGAACTTGAGAGGATTGACGTGGCAGAGACCTCGCTGGGCAGGAGAGGAGCCGGGCATTGGTTTCTGGGCACTTAACGTAGATCAACTTTCACCTTTAGAACAACCCGAGAGATTTGATTGGCTTTGTTGTAGAAGTGAAACGCGAGGGGAGGTGACTCCTCATGGTTACACGGCTGGTAGAAGACACCCCCAGAAACGACCCAGCCCTCCTGGCTCCCAGACTCTGTTCTCTTTCCTGTGTTCTCTGGAGGGAAGTCACCGGGTCCGCGTGCACGGGCAGTGTGGCTTCCGCAGACTTTGCGTCTCTTGGAACCTCAGTCCCCTTGTTGGTGAACTGGGAACATGTGACAGCTGCACATAGAAGGCGTCAGTTCTCTGCTTAGCTCAGCAGTGTCACCCTTTGTGCTGGTACTGCTGTTTTCATCACCCGCGGGAGTATCAGCTGCAGGAACTGCGTTTGCTCTGACTCAAGCCCGGGGCGGGGGGAGAAGTCTGGAGGTTTTCGGAAATAGAGGGCACCGTCTTGGGAGACGGCCTTTTCGCCCTTCCCAATGCATTTTCTTCCATGGGGTCATTAGGTGAGGTATGAAGGAGCCCCACGCTGCTGTCCCCAGGAGGATGGCTGTCCCAGCGCCCGCAAGACCCACCTGTGCTCTGCAGCGCCAGCCCGACCCACTTCCTTCCTTCTCCTGCTCTCGGGGCGCCAAGCTGGGTTCTTGAAACCCAGCCCACCCAGATCTGCAGAGGCAGGTCCTCAGACCAGCCACCTTCTCCAGCAGGTCACCAACTCCTCTGACGACTGGACCATCGCCGGCGTTCCGGGCAGCCAGCACCGCCTGACCCTCACCAGACTCGACCCCGGGAGCTTGTATGAAGTGGAGATGGCCGCTTTCAACTGTGCGGGCGAAGGGCAGACCGCCATGGTCACCTTCCGAACAGGTGAGGCGCAAACACTGCCCCTGGCGGGGGGATGGGGACCCGAGCTAGTCCTCGCAGGGAGCTCTGCTGGGCTCTCCCCAGCTGTTCCACTGCCCTGAGGCTGCTGTGCCAGGCCTAAGCCCCAGCTCTCATCAGGAGAGCCCTGGCGGGCTGGCCTCTCTGGCAGACTTTCGTCACCACCCCACCATCTGGCACTGGATACAATGTCGTGATGATCACATGGAGCTGGAATCAGACCACATGCCCACATCTGGTCTAACTTTATCCTCTTGTCAGAGCCTCCCTCGCGTGCTGATTTCAACCGTTTTCACTCAGGCCGGAGGCCCAAACCAGAAATCCTGGCCAGCAAGGAGCAGCAGACCCAGAGAGACGACCCTGGAGCCAGTCCCCAGAGCAGCAGCCAGCCGGACCACGGCCGCCTCTCCCGTAAGCCCACGGCCCCAAGGGCAGGTGACAAGTGCTAGAGCCAGTACGAGATCTACTTCCTCGGCAGCTCCTTGCTGCGGCGGGGTTGCGGGTGCTGGTTCTGCGGGTCTGGGCGGCCGTGGGATGTGCCCCTGCATCTCCCGGTAACCATAATGAGAAAACAAAACCCCAGAGGCAGCCCCTGGGCTTGCTGACCTCGGGGGTCCCGGCTGCCCCGCCCTCCCAGCCCTCCCACCCCCTGACATTGCCAAAATAGAGCTTTTAGGGGTTTTAGCTCACGGGCTCCCGTAGTAGGATGATGGGACGCGGACACCAGGGTGGAGGGCTGCACGGAGGAGCGGGCCTCTTTCGGAAACAGGCCAGCCCGGGGTAATACAGCCTTCTTTTCATCGTGTTCCTTCCTCCCTCGTGTCTGGTTTCCCCAGCCCCGGAAGCTCCAGACAGGCCCACTATCTCCATGGCTTCTGAGACATCAGTGTACGTGACCTGGATTCCCCGGGGAAACGGCGGCTTCCCCATCCAGTCCTTCCGTGTGGAGTACAAGAAGGTCAAGAAAGTGGGGGACTGGATTCTGGCCACCAGCGCCATTCCTCCCTCCCGGCTCTCGGTGGAGATCACAGGCCTGGAGAAAGGTAGAGGACAGCGGGGGCTTTGGAGGGGGCTGCTCTCTGCTCATGCTCCAGCCGCCATCATGCTCACGCGTCTGTCCTTGGTGGTGGCCCCTCAGCCCCACGAGCCTCCCTTCTCCCTCCCTTCTCCCTCCCTTTCTGCCTAAGAGGCCCAGAGCCACCTGCTGTGGGCAGCAGTTGTCGCGAGGCCTCTGGGAGCTAGCCGTGCGGGCAGGGTACCAGAACCCTAGGTCCTGGGCCTGCAGTCAGCAGGCCCAGGAGTCCCAGCTCCTGGGTTCAAAGTGTCTCTCTCACCAGGCACGTCCTACAAGTTCCGCGTGCGGGCTGTCAACATGCTGGGGGAGAGCGAGCCCAGTGCCCCCTCCCGGCCGTACGTGGTATCAGGCTACAGCGGCCGCGTGTACGAGAGGCCAGTGGCGGGTCCTTACATCACCTTCACCGATGCCGTCAACGAGACCACCATCATGCTCAAGTGGATGGTGCGTGGTGCTGTGTGCTCTGCGGTGGGGCAGGAGAGAACCCCAGCCCCAGCCAGCCCTTCTCAGTCACCTGCCCTAAGTGCTCCTCCACCGTGTGCCTGGAACTCAGGCAGACGGACTCACCTTCCCAACCCCGGGAAGGCTCAGGGGGATTCAGTCTTTTGGATAAAGGGTGGTTTTTTTCTCATCCCCAAGGCTGGGGGACCTCTGGGCTAAAAGAAATAATGAGTGACCCCCACAGAAGTCCCCAGAACGCCTCAGGGATGCCATCAGAAAAGTTGCCAGGGTCCTCCATAAACTCTGGGCTGGCATAAGGCGTCCCCCTCCTGTGGTTCTGCTCATGTGATTTCTCTGCTCCGTGGTCGACGTGGTGCTTCTCCATCCCCTGCAGTATATTCCAGCCAGTAACAACAACACCCCGATCCACGGCTTCTATATCTATTACCGACCCACCGACAGTGACAACGATAGTGACTACAAGAAGGACACGGTGGAAGGTGAGACACACTCGTGTGTGACAGCAGCCGGTGTGGGCGAAGTTATAAAACCGGGTGGTGTGCGCCTGGTCGTTGGCTCGTGTATGACATATTTGGGCTTATCGGTTCACAGCCCACCTGCTTCCTTCCCATGAGGACAGGACAGCAGGAACTTGGGCGGGCACCTAGAACACCCTTCAGTGTTTCTCGGCCATGTGGCCCCACGCCGGCCAGCAGCAGCCCAGGCCCAGGTCTGAGTCGGCCGCAGTAGAGGCCACACACCAGGTCCAGCGCTATGCTCTTCCCTTTGCAGGGGACAGGTACTGGCACTCCATCAGCCACCTGCAGCCGGAGACCTCCTACGACATTAAGATGCAGTGCTTCAACGAGGGCGGGGAGAGCGAGTTCAGCAACGTGATGATCTGTGAAACCAAAGGTGACTCCCTTCGGCGCGTCTGCTGTCTCACGCTGTAGGGCAGAGTCACAGTTCTGAGCCACGCTTCCCAGGAAGAGGCCTTCTTTTCCACGTGCCCCAGACTTTGTTGTTTGGTAAAGGAGAGGAGCAGGCAGGAGTGAAGGAGAGTGGGCAACCGGAAGAGAGGTAGATGTAGCGCCTTATTGTACGTGGCTGTTCACGTTGGTGGTTGGCCCTGGGTCCTGAACCTGGAACCTTGTGGACCCAGGTACGTGTGCGGGTGCACTAGACCGCCAGGCCGTAAGTACCCACCCCAGACTTTGTGATTTTAACCCTTCTGTTTATTTGCCTGAGCCTCATAGTAAGTATGACTGGGCTGCCATCTTACTGTCTTCCAGGGCCTTGGGGGTTAACTCAAACTCACTGAGTAGAATCCATTCTTAAGTTGGGAACTTCCTATCAGCACTTTAGTTCTATAACACCATGTGGTACAAGATTTGTTGGTTTATTTTTTAAAGAGAAGATATAGGCAGGAGTGAAGGTAGACAGGAAGAGAGCAGAGGAAGAAGCATTTTTATTTTATTCCCCTTTTAGCTTTTTACACTTGTTGTGTCCTCCTGGATCTAGGACTTGAACCCAGGGGCATGTGGTCTGCGTCCTTCGGAGGCGATTGACCTAACTGCTGCTTCACCAGGGTGTGCCATCTTGGTTTGCCTAACTTAACTACAACCCCATGAGATAGGAAAGAAACCGGGCAACAGGAAGAGTATGCCTTGACCAAGGTCATGCCACCAGTTGGCAATGGACACTTTGGACCAGGTCCATCTAATTACAAGTCCCGGTGCACGCTCTGCACTAAAACATGGTACATACACACACATAACTTGTTAACAGTTGCACTTTGTTCGAGTGGACAGATACCATGATCTCGTTTTTAGCAAGACTGAAAGAATATAAAGCAGGTACGTTGCAAAGAACATACTCAGGACATCACAAAGGAATAGGATGGAGAGGAGAAAGCAGCAGGTTTTCCTGTCATTCTCTGGCTCTGCCCTGCTTTCAGTCCCTCCCACAAAAACTGTTGTGGAGATGGGTACTGGTGACAGGAAGTCAAGGTAAAGAGGAGGAATGGGGGTGTTTCTTCTCTGAAGAAGTGTGGGTTGGGACCACGGACTGATGGCATGTTGGGCCTGGGAGAGCATGGAAGGGGTTCAGTGAGGTAAGCCTTGAGGTGTCTCACTGAAAGGACCACAGGGGCTGCTGTCATTCACTGAAATAGGGAAGGCGGGAGGGAGTCAGCTGCCCTAAGAAAGGAACAGGGAAAATCCTTGGAGACTGTGTTACTGAGTCTGATTCTTCCGAGACCTGGACGTGCAGGCGCCCCCAGGAGAAGCAGGGCGCTTGTCCGTGGGGACACTGCTGTGCAGTCACGAGGGTGTAGGAATCTGAGAATTAGTGAGAGGTTAGCGAACACAGGCTGAGAGGGTCACTTTCCGAGGAGACACGGAAGCAGTCAGAAGATGGTGCGGTCAGAAGCCTGAGGAATCAGAACAGCGAGTCGAGGAGCAGCAAGATGGCCGCGCGAGGAGTTAACGTCCCATACACCCCGATAACCGCAAAGCCCGGGGGAGAACTTTACCATCTTAACTTGTTGCCGCTGAACTGACATTTCACAATTACTGAAAATTGGGAGTCTCCCAAGTCATTATTTTAAAAGCCCACAAGTGATTGTTTTGAAATCCTGAAACATCCATCTCCCTCCTCTGTGACCCAAACTCAGACCTAGGGCTTCCCATCTCTCCATCCGCCCAGCGATAGCAGATTCCTGGGTAAATCCTTCCGTGCCTGGTTCTTCAGCTGGTTTCTTTCTTTCTTTTTCTTTCAATATCCCAAAAGTTCAGCAGCTCTTCCTTCAGGAAACCCATCAACTCCTGCCCCAGGCGGCCCTCGTGCTGGGCTCAGAAATGTCAGTTGTCCTTTGAAATAGAAGGTTCTGTTCTCCACGAACCCAGAGCTCACACCCGGTGCCAGGTTCCTGCTGGGCTCGGATACCCCGCTCCTCTAGTCAGGGCTGCGAGGCTCGACCCCTGTCATGCGCTGTGGAATCAGGGTGCTTTTTTCTTCTTATTGTCACACATCAGTGAAACAGACTCTGCACTGAGTTTTGTTCTCAATTTCAGCTCGCAAGTCTCCTGGGCAGCGTGGCCGGCTCCCACCCCCAACTCTGGCCCCACCTCAGCCGCCGCCCCCGGAAACCATAGAGCAGCCGGTGGGCACGGGGGCCATGGTGGCGCGCTCCAGCGACCTGCCCTATCTGATCGTTGGGGTTGTCCTGGGCTCCATCGTCCTCATCATCGTGGCCTTCATCCCCTTCTGCCTGTGGAGGGCCTGGTCTAAGCAAAGTGAGTGAGTGAGTGACCCCAGCACCAAGGGGTGGGCGCCCCTAGGCAGCCTCTGCCCCCAGGTGGGTTGGCAGCAGACTCGGTGGCGCCCACACACAGAACCTGGGTCTCCGAGGGCGGGGGGAGAGTCAGAAAGCCTCAAGATGAGGCCATGCCCTCCCAGCTTGTGGGCCTTGGCAGATGGAGGTAGAGGAGGAAGAGGGGGGTCATCTTCCTCGCGGCCTCTCAGAGCTCAACGACAGCCGCGGTGCCGGCCGCGTGTTCCGACGCACACTTGACCCTGCCTCTCCTCTGAGCTTGCCCTCTTACGCTGGTTCATCTATTAGCCACTAACGACCACGTCACTCAGAGGGCAGCAACCTGGGCCAGTTACCTCATGGAAATACGTCTCCTCATTTTCCATCTCCTCACCCTGCTCCCCTGCAAAGATGGTCCACACTGGGAGGAAATGGGTGATGGGAACTGTCCTGAGAGGGAATAGTCTCTACCCTGGGGCGTTGGACTCTGTGTGTTTAGGAGTTTTCTGAAATGCCTGCAGGAGTTTTCGAGCTGCCCGAGGCCTCCTTAGCCTGAGCACCTCTGTCCATCCTTCCAGAACATACAACAGACCTGGGTTTTCCTCGAAGTGCCCTTCTGTCCTCCTCCTGCCAGTACACCATGGTTCCCCTGGGAGGACTCCCAGGCCTCCAAGCCAATGGCCATCCCTACCTCAGTGGTGCCAGTGGACACACCTGTGCCAACGGGGTGCATGTGAGCAGGGCCTGCCCCGCAGCTGCCATGGGCTACGCCGGCCTGAAACCCCAGCCGCACTGCCCGGGGGAGCTCCAGCAGGTAATGGTGTTGGGAATGTGGGAAGCAGCAGGGGCTGGGCCTCCTATAGTCGGGAATCCGCTTGTGCTGTTTGACAGTGGACAGGACGTCCCCAGGACTCTGACCTTCTCATTACTTTCTTTTGAGCAGCAAGATGACTTGACCAGCCTGCAGAGGCATCGCGTTCTTGGCAATGGCTATGACGCCCCCAGTCACCAGATTCCCAGGTAACCGGCCCCTGCTGGTCCCCAACTTCCACTTAGTGCCCCAGAGCTCGCTCTTTCGGTCCTCAGATGAGCGTCGTTCACTGTGGAGAGGACCAGAGAGGACTGGGGCTCTCTGCAGGGACCCCCACCTCTGAGGGGTACCCCTGCTCTCTTCCCTGCATGCTGTACTCCCCATCTCCTCGCGTGCTTGGGACTGACATGGAGTAACATGGACATAGATTAAATTCCCCAGGAAATGGGGTGCAGAGGGGAGCAGCCCTGCCTGCTGAGCCCTGACGCCCTCCGAAGGGCAGGCAGTGGGACGCTGGCCAGCTCTGCTCCTCCCTCACCTCCCCATCACACGCGCAGGGGGCCCAAGTGTCACCCGGACAACGACGACTCTTTCTTACACCCGCTGCCTGGTGACGCGACTCACCGGCCCCGCTGCCACCTCCAGGATGCTGCCATGGGCCAGTCAGGCCTGAGAAGTGACCCCCAGAATCCAGGGCTGGAAGCGACGTGGGACCCCCTTTTTCACCCAGGTCTGTGCCAGGGACAGGGTGGGCTGTCCCACAGACTGGGGGTGACGAGGCTGGGCACCACGACCCCCGGGAGTGGATGTGGGGAAGAGAAGTCCTTGAAGGTCGTCCTGGTGAGGAGCCCCCCCGCCCACTGTTAGCAAGAGGGCCCCACACACAGCGGTGGCCAGGCCAGGCCAGCAAATCCTGTCTGCCTGGAAGCAGCAGGTGGGCCCTGCTCCTGGCCAGCAAACTGTGTCCTCCAGGCTGAGACAAGCGAGGGAAGCCCTGTGGTCTCTGCACCGCAGGCCATTCGCAAATCCCTGCTGCCTCTCACCAGCCAAGAGGCATTCTTGAGTCCTGCAAAATGCCCTGCTCTGTCGGGTCTTGTCTTGTAATTAAGGACTGAGGTTGCATCAGTCATTAAGGAGCCAAGTTCTCGCAAACCCTGCGCGATGCCCGCCCCCGTCCCCAGGGAACGCAGTGGCTCCTTGGTGGGGCACAGGCACGGGTCTCAGCAGCAGGCACTTCCCACCACAGCCCTGGCTCCTGCAACACCAGACAGCCTTGACCTGGGGAAGTGGTTTTGAGTGGCATGACCATGACCAGAAATCATTCCAGAAACGACAGGACTTTCACCCCCTTTTCCTCTGCCCTGAAATACAGGCTCATCCTAGGAATTCCGGTGGTCCCACCACATTGCGTGGGTGGCGCTTTAGGGACATAAATGCTCTGGTCCAGGTTCAAGGTTCCCGTCTCTCCTTTAAGGCCACCAGACACGTCAGCTATGCGGACCCAGTGCCGAGGTCTTTCTGGTTTAAAGTTCCTGTCTCCTCTCCCTGCAGGACCCCCGTGCTGCTTGGGCCTCGTACCAGTTGAAGAGGTGGACAGTCCTGAGTCCTGCCGAGTGGGTGGAGGAGACTGGTGTCCCCAGCGCCCCAGGGGGCCCTACGTAGGGCAGGAGCTGGGGCTGCGTCTCGTCCCCGGCCCTTTGGCGCCTGTGTCTTTTGAAACACCGCCTCCCACAATTTAGCCAGAAGCCAATATCCCAGAAAGACTATATATATATATATATATATATATATATATATATATATATATATATATATATATAATTTTTAAAAAGAGACAGAAAATTGGTATTTATTTTTCTATAATAGCCATATTTATATATTTATGCACTTGTAAATAAATGTATATGTTTTTATAAATCTGAAGAGATGTAGGGAAGTCTGCCCACTGAGGGGAGGGAAAAGGAAGCCGCACAGAACAGGAGTCAACCAGGGATGGGGTGCAGAGGGGAGCAGCCCTGCCTGCTGAGCCCTGACACAGAACCCTTCCAGAACCCTTCCTTGCACCAGTCATTAAGGAGCGAGACACTGAGCTGTATACTGTAAGCATTATAAGCACTATACGCATTAACAAACCTTCCAGAATCAATAATCTGTGGCAACGTATCTGTAAGAAACAAACACTGTAACTTCTGAATAAATGTTTGGTCTTCCCCTAACCGTCAACATAGTCACGGATGAGTCAGCGTTCTTTTTCCGTGTAGGAGTCAGAAGTGGAGAAAATACCCACTTGTGTTTGCGGATGCGTCTACAGGTGAGATAGGGGAAGGGGAGAATTGTGAAGGCAGCTGTTTCCCTGAATGCCTTCTGCCCGCTAACTGTTGAACCCGAGGGGGACGGTGGCACTAGGCGGGGAGAAGCGATTTGCAGTTCTCTTCCTACCTGGACTTGAGACAAAGCTTCGGTCAAATCAACGGGATGAAACTCATGTTGAAGACCATGTAAGTACTTTCTCCAAAACACCATTTAGGTAAGTGCTCTGCTACCTACACCTGAGCACAGGGTGCCTGATAACATTCACCTCCCTTGCTTCCAAAACTGCACCAGCATTTCCGGAGCAGCTGACTCACTGGCTTAAAGTCAAACTTTACTCCTCACAAGGTCACACAAGGTCACCTTCATACGTGGAACTAGATGGGGGCTGCAGCTGGCAATGAGAGCAGAGCCCGAAGCCACTTTAGCCAGTGGTTTGTAAGAGGAAGCACATTTTCTAGATTTCAGGAAAGATGAGTTCCGTCACCTGGCTCCACGCTCTGGACCTTAGAGCCCCCGACTGACTGTCACGGACAAGTGTGCCCTCTGCTGGCAAAAGGAAAGACAAGTGCCCATTCTCAGCTGCTTATATCTTTTCCACCAGCTTCATTGGAAAAAATGCTCCTTTGAGATGCAACACGGTTTTAGAAAAGCAGTATTTTAAGAAGTGAAGGACTGCAAGAAATATTGAAAGGAGAAAAGATTTGATTTCTGGAATTAATGGCCTAGAGGTCACTTCACATCGGACATGCTAATGCTGTCTCCTCTGGGTTCGTCTAGGAGTCCTCAAATCTGGCTAACCTCTCCTTGCCCCCTGGTTTTTTAGAAACTCTCTCCCACTTTGGTTTTTTTCCCTCTGATGATTCAAGGAGGTTGCCAAAACTTTATTGAAGTGATAAACTTGGGGGAAAAATCATTCAAACTCCACGGCCAGAGAGAAGTTCTCTTTACAATAAGAACGCTGTGGATAATAACAAGGAGACAATATCGGTGAATTGGATGTCAGAAATGTTAGATCTGAGAAAGGAATTTAGAGGCTCAGTAACTAGTTCTCCTGTGGAGCGTGAATGGGTGGGAGGAGAAGACCACCTTTTCTACGCAAAAGAGCAATTTCTTCCTTTAAGGCCAAAATCCTTTCCGCCTGGAACTGGATCAGTTCTGTGATCTTCTCTCTCGCCACGATGTCTGCTTTCCGAGGGCCCTGGAAGGCATTGCCCTGTGGGGAGAAAACACCTCCACGCTCTAAGTGTGGGATGTAAAAATCTCCATCCGTGTCTGGTAGGCGTGCCTGCTTCAAATAATTTTAAGGGGCTTAATTTAAGGGACTTTTACTTCTTCCTCCAAAAATCCCACCATTCAAAATGTGTCCCTGTGAGCTAATGAGCAAATTTGGAATCCCCTTTAAGCCAGTGAAACATTAGGCTATCAATCATTCATGACCTGGCAGGTCCATCACAATTGTAGAAGATATTCTTTCTCTGTACAGTCCTTTATTTTAAAAAAAAATACATATATATGTAGATATAAAATATAGATAGATTTATCTCATATGGATATCTACTTAAATATGTCTGTACACATCTCTCTGTGTGCATGTATTTATGTATATACATGTATAATCTACACACACACATCATTTCCTCATCTGATTTCCCATTTTTAAGCCAACTTCTGCTCAAATACACCAGACATCACTTTCAGGGAGACCATACTGTCGAAATGCTACCGTGTATCTCATCGTAATGCTCAGGTTGAACCATTTGAAAATGGATGATATTTGACTGCTTTAACTGTTGTGGCATTTTCATAGGCCTCAACCCAAGTGTTTGTGTGACAGGCATCTCTTGCCGGATGCTGTGCCTGGAGAGCGGGCCCAAGGTGCCCGGACTCACCACTCTACACAGAAGCAGATGCCCAACAAAGAGGGCACGAAACAGAGTGGCTGTCACACTGACCCAGGACCCTCTGCCAGGGCTCTCATGTGCCATTTAATCTTCAAAACACCACCTTTCCGAAGCGCAGTGTACTTAGCAAGTGGCTCAGGCTCTCAGAGCTAATGCAAGGAGAATGATTTAGAAGCCCAACTCATACCTAGATCGTTGTAAGAATAATAGCGGTGCAGTCAGCTTTGGAGGCCACCAGACCTGGGCCTAAACACCACCTTAGCTATTGCTTAACTCCTCCTCTGAGCTGCACTCAGTGGGGACCTGGCGACTCGTAGCTAAAGGCATGAACCAGCTCACGTCCATTCACGCTGACTTTTCCTTCCTTCTCCTCACCATGTCGTCAAATGTTGGCTGTTGTTACTTGGAAATGTCTTTTGTACTTATTTGTTCTTGCCATCATATAATCAATGCATGCCTAGATTTTAGATTTTTGTAAGAATAACAAGTGGGATCAGCTTTGGAGGCCAATAGACCTGGATTTATAAACCAGTTTGCCCATAAACTAAGAGAGAAATACCACTGTGTATCTCATTGTAATGATCATTGAAATGAGCCATTTGAAAATGGATGCTATTTGACTGCTTTAACTGACATGTCAATTTCATAGGCCTCAACCCAAGTGCTTGTGTGACAGGCATCTCTTGCTGGATCCTGTGACTGTGAGAGATGGAGCAAATTACTTAACTACTGTGAGCTTTGGAAAGTAGTGTTTTTGAGAATGGAATCAAGTATTTTGAGGATAGAATGAAATATCCTGAGACTATACATGAAAAGACCAGACCGTAAAAAGTAAAGATAGACTGTGTAAAGAGAAACTGATTTCCGTTCCCATTCAACTGAGTTACCTCCAAACTCTTCTCCAGTGCATCTGAACTTACCAAAGCACATCAGATTATTCCACGTCTGATGCTCATCCTGTGAAATTTGTTTTGGCATTAACCTTCTGACACACTGCCTTGATTCTTTCCTCAAAAATTCTTCCATAGTTAAGGGGACTTCGATACACAAATTCTAGTCCTTGCATATCTCCAGCTATTAATTTCCCAGATTCTTTTGTTTTCGGACTTTTGCTAAGACCCAGGACTCTGAAATTCCAGCACACACCATGATCATCTGGAAAACTAGTCAGTGTTGGGCTCCTCCCCAGAGCAGCTGAGTCAGTGGGTGGGGCCCAAGAAAACCTGCATTTCTAACAAATGGACCTGATGCTGACCTTGTTCAGGAAGCCACACTTTGAGAACAAGCCCTGGCCGAGGGTTTCCAGCATGCTTACAGAAAATATAAAGAAAACCAGGAGAAGAGACTGGCATTTTTGCAGATACTGTTTTAAGAATATGATTTATGTCACTTCAACCATGTCATCTATGCTTCTGGTTTCCAGAGGGCAAGGCCTGAATTGGATGAACCTTTATTAAATAAATATTCTCCACCACATACGATGTATTAAGAATATGATAGGCTCTGTCAGTACCACATAAGAGCAAGCTGAGAGCCATCAAAAGTAACAAATATTCCAATCAGGTAATGGGTGAGATCCACGATGCAAGATGTCCTCTTGAGCTCGAATGAAATAAACATCAGAAATGGATATCTGCACTGTATTCAGGGAGTAGATTAGTACTGGTTTTTATATTAAATGACCACCTCTATCACCATGATAGTACCTCAGTACCTGCATGACCTCAGGCCTGGGGTGGTTCAAGATCAAGGTTTATAAAAAGGTTGACATCCTTGTGACATCCCCAACTCTTGACAAAGGGCCTGAGGGCAAGGAACATACCTGCTGGTTCTGGAGTGTGTTCAACCGTGAATCGAGTTTCTTTTTTTCAATACATAAATTGTTCATGTGGTGGAGCTTTCTGGTATGTTCTTTTGTCTTCATCATCAGTTCCCACCGCACTTGAGCAATCTTTGCCTACCAGGGCAGGAGAGTGCAAAATGGATGAGGTGAGTAAGAGGAAAATGCATGTGCAGATATGATCAAAACGATCAGTGGAGCGATACGCACACTGGGAAGGAGAATCAAAAGTCAGCATAGAGGCAACTGCACTGAGTCTAGTTTGGTCGGAGAAGTGCTGAGACAAGACCTGAAGTGTGCTCAAGAATGAAAGCAGGTGAAAATCAGGCAGGCGTGGATATCAGCCATGGTTGATGTGTGAGGCCTTCGCGTGTTGCACTTCCCTGTCCTGGCATCCTCAGGTTGACTAAGGTAACTGACGCGAATACACCTCCATACACCAATCCGTGACTTTCCGTTGTTCGCTTATTGCTTCGGCTAGTGAGTTTAGATTACACCTGTGACTTCCAGCCCTGGCCTGGAGGACCCGTTCCAGTGACCGGAACGCGTAAGCAACTCACTTCAAAGTACACGGAAAAACCTCGGTAAGCCAAGGGAAGACAGCATGGCACTAGCAACCTCTCCCCCTTTATCTACTGCTAAGGCAGGAAACTGGAGAAACAACTCGTGGGCTTCCAAAGCCTTTGTCAAATCTCTGATCAGATCAGAATCAGACAGTGACGGAACAGTGTCATGGCTTGGGGAGCGAACTAGCCATCACCGAGACAGACTGCCAGCTGAACAAGTCCATACCGTGTGACAAACGGGATTGCGCCTCCGGGTGTTTCCTGGGTTCTCGACTGGAACAGCATGTGAGAGTTACAGAGAATCACACAGTCAGGATCTTGGAGCCTAGAACTCTGATTGCCATTAGAGCATTTACACTTCAATGCAGACCTCGAAGCGGACTCTCTCCGTAGCCGTTTGTGCCATTTTGCATCACATTTATATGCACCCTGCTCCCCAAAGCCCAGGACTGATGTTTTCACCCCGAGACAGGCAAGTGCCCCAGACTAAATAAATGGCAAAGCAGAGACAGACTTTAAGATCATGAGGCCACAGGCACCTGGCCACCTCCAGACACACGGAAGCTTTGCAGACGGCACTAACAGCGCCTCAGGGTTTCTCACCCCCACCTGGTTTCAACCAAAACATCACCTGCTCCAGGCCTCACCTCCCACATCTTCATCTCCTTCGCATTGGAGAGCTCCTTGCGCAGTTTCCTGATCTTTAGCTCTTCAAGCGTCGTGTTCACCGAAAGTGTCTGAAGGGCCTCCAAGTCTATCACGCGGCCGAACTTGCTGATCATGAGCTTTTGGACTGTTTCCTCCATTTCTAAAAGCAGAATATCACCATCAGCTTGGGCCGGACCCCTGATTAAATGAGCACCGCTAACCGCTCACCGATTCGCAGATGATGCGTTACCGGCTGATTTCTCGTCTGCGGCTTTTCCCCATTCCAGATGCCCATTCCGGAATCTCTTTTCATCTAAAATGTGTAAAGCATGCCTCTTTCCCTGACCTGCCCGCCTCAGACTGAACGGACCCCCACTAAATTACAGACCTTTCCGTTTCTATTTTTATTACTATCATTATTACCACTAGATTATAGACCTTTCAGTTTCTATTTTTATTACTGTCATTATTATTATTACCACCACCAAGCTCTAGAGCATCTAGTGGAAAGAAGTGAGCCAGCACTTAACAGAAGTTCCATCTTGTTCCAAGGAAAAGTGATTTCTGCCCTGGTTCCAAGGCCCCATGCGGTTGGCCCTGCCTGGCTCATTCTCTCTCTTGTGTGACTCCCGACATGTACTAGAACCTTCTCAGACATTCCAGAATCTCTCCCACTCCGTTGCCACTGTCTGGAATTCTCTTCCGCGCCCCCCAAGAGCCACACGGCTCCCTCCACATCATCCATTGGCTGAAAGCAAGTTGTAGGCCCGGTGAAAGATGCGTTTCCAGTGCCCGATTCTGGAGGGGTGCCCAATAGCTGGTCCTTGTCCTCACACAGGGAGAGCCAGGCCTACAGGTTCGAAACCCTTCTGAGGCCTCTTCCAGACGTTCCATGGACCTGAGAATTCTCTCCCCAGCCCCTCTGCCATCTTGTGCATTTTCTGTGGGAGCCGTTAGCACAACTGATGTCCTATTCTAGTTCTCTCAGATTAAAGCTTCTGAGAGCAGGGATTGCCTATTTCATTTTTGTTTTCTTTTTCTTCATCTAAAAATACAGTAATCGTTTAAAAAAGAGTTGCTGAGTGCCATCTGACTCTGTACTGGCAACCTTTTAAAAGAATGCCAACAGCCTGGTTCTCTCCTTCTCTCCTCTCCTCCGTAATTAGGTGAAAAACGAGACCATCTGCTGACAGTTACAAAAGGCCCCACACTGCAGGTTTCTCTCTGAAAACTGGCAATTAACCCAAAAGTTTCTAAAAAATGGTCACTCATTCCCTGCTTGATCCTTTAAAAGTCCTTCTGCCCTGACTCTGGGGGAACACACCTTGGTTGCAGATCTGAATCATTCATCTTGTTATCAAGTAAATACTTTCTTGATTTAAACAATAAAAGAAACTTGACTCCCCCAGCTAGGCCCAGATAAGATGGTGCCCTCTCTGATGGCAGTCTATTGGGACGTGTTCCCTGGTCCTCATCATTCCCCCTGTGGAGTCAGCCTAATGCCTTTCTCCTGAATGAATCAGGTCAGCGAGTGCACTGGAATGCTTACCACCCACCTCCCGCATGACACGGGGTTCGCCCTTCTTGGCATGGAGCAAACTTACTTCTTCCCAGTGCCATGTTCTTCGTCCCCATTGGGTCTAGCACTGCAGGAAGCATCAACAAGTTAATGGTTTCTCATCACTGGTAAGCTTTTGTCTCTGGGCTATCAGAAAGGAACCCACTCCTAGTCCCATCTTCAGAGTCAGGAGATCAATCTTTCACCAGACTAACAACTTGCTTTCAGAAAATAGGCTGGGGTGGGAGAAGAACAGAAAGTCACTGGATAAAACTTCTACCTTTTTATTCCAATTAACACACCAAACATGGGAACATTTCATCTTCACAGGTTTTCTCAAACAGCGTTTACCCCAATGGAAACAAGTTTCTTTCCTCATTTTTAGACTAGTCTGTTTCTTGGTTTGACAAACCGTGCTTGCAATATAAACATTCATGGGCTACAGATGCCAAAGGAATGTGAAATCAAATGCGGAACATTGGAGACTCAAGGCTCACACGTGCAGAAGCTCTGTGTCTCCTAAGTCTTATTCAAGATGGCGCTCTGAAGGTGCTGTTTGGTTTTATAATTCAGTCACCATCCAGGTGGAGCACTAGCGCTCATCAGAAACTGGCTCTATAAATCTAGGCAACTTGGGTTAGTTTGCCACTATGTTCTTCCTACTTTTCAATTTTTCATTTTTTTTTTTAATATTACTATTGAATTATGGTAAAATGTACAACATAGAATGTACTTAATAATTTTAAGTGCACAGCTTTGGGGCATTATGGTAGATGCTACAAAAATGAGACTATTGTCAGGAAAGTTGGAACACTTCATCATTTACACTTATGTTCCACATATCAAATATGACAAAATAAAACTTTTTAAAAGATAAATCAGATTTACGGTTATGTATCTCATACTACATTCCTCAATTCCAGGTGGATTAAATGCACACATGTAAGGAACACTACTAATAAAGGATGCTTTAGAAAAATATCTTTATGACCTCAAAATAGGAAAGGATTTCTTAAATCATTCACACACCATAATAAGACTGATAAAATTAAGTGTATTAGAATTTTAAATGTCTTTAGCCAAAACAGACTTACTAAACAAAATAAAAGGGCAAGTCACATGCTAGAAGAGATTTGATGTGCATTTCACGGTAAATGAAAGAATAGAAAGGACTCCCTAAAATCACTAAGAAAACAAAAAATTGAAGTAAAAAAAAAAAAAGGACAAAGCATGACAAGTTACAGAAAAGGGAACAATAAATGTATTGAAGATGTTAAAATTCATAAAAATCAAGGAAAGGTGAATAAAAATCACAATGAAATGTAAGTAATTCCAATTCCATCTGGAGGGCAGAAACATTCAAGTCTGATGGTATCAAGTGCCGATGATTATGGATCCTGGACAGTTTTCTGCCAGGGGAGAGAAAACGGCACAAAAATTGTGAAGGGCGTCTTGGCAATGGCCAGGAAAGCTGTACAGTTTCCCCTGCTCCTATAACCAGAGAGCTCAGTCCTGGAAATTCACTTCACCCATGTGCACAGGGAGGCATATACAGGGTTTATGGTAACACTGCTTACATTTGTGAAAAATCAGAATGCCATCAACAGGACCATGAAGAATAAACTCTTTTATAGCCCTACCATGAAGTATTATAAAATTAAAAAATTTTAAAAACCTATCTGCAGCAAAATGGTTGCCTCTCAAAAATCAGTTTAATAAAATGAACTTCAAAAATGATATTAGAGTCACCTACAAAATAGCTTCATAGAGTATGTGCAGACATACAGACAGACACGTGTACTTGCCCGGTAGTTGATCCTGGGGCAGGAGACAGAGTAGGTACTAGAAAGAGGAGGGACTTCAATGATATCTTCAATGGTTTACTTCTCAAGCTTGGGAGTGATACGTGGTTGTTTATTATTATTATCATTCTGTATTTATGATACGCAAAACCTTTTATAATTAAACCATTTTTACCATCAAAAGTGTATCCCTTTAAAATCGGAACATGCGCATTTTTAAAATATTTTTGTAGCAGTTACTCTCCACGTTAAAATAACTTCCTCTGCAGGTTCCACATTCCTTACACACAGGGAACCTGCTCATCTAATGGGATCAGGTAAGGTCGTAAGCAGGAAGGTGAGTTGTTTCGGGTCCTCTGAGCTGTTCCGATTCTGTGACTACTCTTTTCGAAGCTGGAGCTAGCCACTCAGTAGCCCCCTCTTAGCAGGGACCACAACTAGATGACCCACGGGCTGAGGGACTCACTTTGTATAGTTTTTGCCATTTCTCTCTTTTCTCGAATGAGCTGCTTGCGCCTCTCCCGGCATTCTCTGTTGAGTTTCTGCTGCTTGGAATTCTCATCCTGCAGCTGTATGATCCGTTCTTGCAGCCGACTCAAAGAGTGGTTCGAAAAGATCAAAGTTCCAGAAAGATCAGTGGGTATTTCTCCAAAGACCATATACTCTATCTAGGAAAACAAAGCAAAGAGCAAATGAAGGGCAAGGCTGTAGTGTGTCGCTGGCTGAGCTCATATCCTGCGGATTATCTTTCTCCCCACTGAGTGAGTAAAAGCGGGAGGTCATCATCAGCTGGTGAGTGACATCACGTCCTCCAGGAACAGCCATCTCCCCGCAGACCATGCCGCCTCTCTGCTGTGGAACAGCAGACCAAGCATTTCGCGGTTGGCATAGGAGAGAAGTTGATATCTAGGAGATAACCCAGTTTGGGTGACGTTGGGCAAGCTATACGGAAGGCTGATCTCGGCTTTTCTCCTAATATACAGTTTGCTGTTTTTACTGACAATATAGGAGACAGCGGGCCTTTTCTCTCACTGATAAACCTCTCTGCATTTTAATACGTGATCATTCAAGAGCCTCGAGGGTTCAATGAACAAAGAAGCATGCCCTGGGGGAGCAGCAGTTAGGTCTGTCACCTCCAAAGGAGCACAGGCCACATATCACTGGGTTTGAGTCCCAGGCCTGAAGGGGAAGCAACCAGTGTGAACAACTAGATTAAAACAAGGATGTGTCTTTCTCCTCCCTCTCCCTGCCTACTTGCCTTCATTTCTGCCTGCACCTTTCCTTAAAAAAAAAAAAAAAAAAAAAAAAAAAAACCAGAAAAGGAGAGAACTGTTTTCCTTTCGTCTGCCTCTCCACCATTAATTAACAAGTAGGGATGAGGTGAAGAGAATTCCTGCATCATGAGCCATTTCTAAGCGCTAATGGGCCGCAGGGAAAACAGACTTGTTTTGATGCTACTCTTTGATAACCATCTGAGAGCAGGCAACAAAGTTGGGGCGTCATTCTACACGGAGAAGTCTCAGCAAAGGACCACAATCCTCCCCGTGAGTCAGGCCCAGACTCTCCGGCAAGGCCTGCGGGTGGCGGCCGCCCCGGAGCGCCACCTGGTGGAACTTGAGTGGGATCACAACCAGCAGTTCATTCAGTCGCTGCTGCTTCTCTCGCTGATAAGCCTCCAGGTCCTCCTCTGCGGCATTCAGATTCGTTGCCACAATTTTGACCTGTGGGAAGATGTGAAAGATCCCGTGAGCATATACCCAGGGTAGTCAGTGAGGGCCCCTTGGGAGGAAGTAAAACCTTGAGCGGGCCCGCCTGCAGGAGCAGCGGTTAGGTCTGGCACCTCCAAAGGAGCCCAACTCCATGCACATTCCCAGGACCCGGGTTTGTGTCCTGGGTCCCAGGGAAACAGCCAGTGTGAACAAGTCAATAAAAATAAGTGCTGCTTCCTCCTCTCTCTTCCTGCCTGCCTGCACCTTCTAAAAAATTTTAAAAACAAATTTTAAAGCTGGATGTGCCCTGTTGGGCTGTGCTTGAATGAATGACCCCAGTTTGCAGCCCAGAAATGCATATTGTTTGTCTTCCTGCTGTGTAAGTGATGATCCACTGCTTTTTCATTCTACTCTCCCTGAGCTGGAGAGGTCCTGTGAGAATTCAGAAGACATGGCCTCCTCCTCCCCCCTTTTCCTGGATAAAAAGCTGTTCTCAGCATGGAAGGTCTTTGCTAGTTTGATTTGAATTTTGTTTGGTCATAATGACCTTGATACATTAAAGGAAAAGCCCTTCAAAGCAATGAAACTACTAACTAGTGTTTCTAAAGCATATTCTTCGTCTCCGAAAAAACTTGAAAGTTCTCCAAATCATTTCCTACTTGCAAGGAGAGGGGAAAGTTACCAGAAAAAAAAAAAAAGAAAAGAAAAGAAAAATCTGAATCAAGTGATGTTGCTTTAGGAAGGAGAACCCTAGATGGGAAAATGAAATTGGTCAGAAGGAGAAAAGCAAACACTGGATGCTCTCACTCATACATAGAATATAAAGAAACACAGCAAAGGAACAGACCAAAGGAAAACCAACCCTGGGTTATTAACCACAGAACTGAGGTGACAGGTGGGGACAAGTGGTGGCAGGCGCAGCGGACAGTGGTGAGGACACACTTGGAAATCTGGTGGAGGCCAGGGTGTGCTGGCACATATCTGAAGAATGGAGACCCTCTACATATGGGCGTGCATTGTTTTATAAGCCACACAATATCTCAAATATCTAAACAAAAACAAAAAAGAGGGAAAATGAGCAGGTGAGGCAGAAAGTGACCAACATAATTACACCAGAAGTTTAGTCTGTGGCCTCTAACTTGGGATGGAGACCCACCCCAATAAAGTGACCTCCTGGAAGAAAGCAATTACTGCAGAAAGAAATGATTAGTGTCTATTTCTATTTTTATCTCAATCTTTTTCATTTGTTTTCGGGGTTGTTTCATAAAATGTATTGCTACATTGATTAGTCCATGAATATAATTTATAAATAAACAGACATATTGTGATAAGGGCTTCATTTTTTTTTTTTTTTTAACTTATAGAAGTATGTAATCAAAAGTTTGGAGATGAGTGATTTTAAAGAAAATCCGATTAACCATGGCCTCACCATGACTGTACTTAGGAGAAAAATCTGGATGGGGAGAAATCCTAACCTAGGGCGTTGCTATGAAATGGCAAGATTCTAGGTGGAAGGATATGTACTCTGCTGGGAGAGAATAAATAGGCAGACCAACGTACTTTTTTGGACAATGTATCATATTCCTTTTTGAGGTTATCGATCATTTTCTTTTCTTCGAGTAAGGCCTCTTCAATGTCCAGTCTTTTCTCTCGAAGCTGAAGGGCCAGTTCAAAAAGAGCCGGATCACATTCTGAAAAGAGTCAAAATAAGCCCCACTGGTTATGGGAGGTAGTAACCGCCAAGTGTGGGCTCTGGGGCTCTGGGATTAAGGACAGCTGTGTGCGGACACTCTAGCAAGCTGGCACTGCTCCCAGGCTTCCAGTTTAAAGGTATGACTAGCATTAAGAATCACGGTGGTCAGTAAGGTCTGAGAATTGATGTTTCGAGCAATGCTCAGAGTCAGGCCTCGTGCAAGGAAGGCCCTTTATGGTCATCATCTCAGTGGAGACTCACAAACCCTGCAAGGTAGAAACCGTTGCTCCCTCATTTAGTGCGCGGAGGACCCTAAGTCTCAGAGATGTCACACAGCTGATGTGACAAAATGGGATTCAAGTACAATGTCTCAATATCAATTTTTACTCTGTCACACTAATAGCCACATTTATACCATGTAGTGAGTAAAGAAAAAATACAATAGACTTCTACGAAGGAATTTAGGAATCTCAGTTCTAGCCCTAGTCTGACACTAAACTAGTCGTAGGGCTTTGTTTGTGCCATTTAATCCTGCTGTAAAATAAAGAGGTGCATGGCAAGGGGTTTGTTGTTGTTACCCCAAGTCCTGAGTCTCAGTGCAGGTGTGCAGTCTTTATGTGGCCTGCACCTTAAAACCCCTAACTGCCTGGGCCCCAGGGGCGTGCCACAAGGCATTATTCAGCCCTCTTCCACACATGATTTTAAGACTCTTGTTTTCAAAAGCAAAATAAGATTTAAACTTTATTTGAAGTTAAACGTCAATGAAATGTCTAGACAAATTTCCAGCCAGAAAGAAAGTGTTCTGGTGTTTGTTTGCTCTTGTTTTTTGTTGTTGTGCGGTGTTTTGTTTGGGTTGGTTTTTTGCTGCTGAGCCGCTCATCTATTGAAACCAGCAGAATATTTCTCTGACTGCTTCAGACTGGTTTTGCCAGTGAAAAAAAACAGTGAACAGAAATCATCAAGCATTTCCAGGAAACTGATACAAATTGACCTTATAAAACAGATTGCAGGTGCACCCTAGTGGCCTAGCAGATAAATCCACTGAGCATAGTCCACGTACATACCAAGGACCCACGTTCACGACCCAGGGCTGGGAGAAACAACCAAGGTAAACAACGAACTGAAATAAATGTTTCTTCGTCCCCTCTCTTCCTGTCTGCCCACCAACTTGCCTTCATTCCTGCCTGCACCTTTCTTAAAAAAAAAAAATTCTAAAATATGAAAGTGTGAACAGGATTGTCAAAAAATAGATATGTTCTTTCTAACATGGAAGTTGCTGCATAACACGTGACTCTGAATCAACATGAACTGTTACAGATTATGTGTCACTTATGACTGTGTAAGGAAACAAAACTCGATCATTGTGAGCCTCCAAAGTACTCAGAAGATTAGACTTCATATACTTTAGACCGCCTTTTCTTTCTTATTTTGAAACAATTAAGAAACCAAAAAAGGCCCTTCTAGGTAATGTCAATTCAGATTCCCCCCTCAAGAAAACACATGGCTTTACCCAACTTACTTGATGGGCAGACAGAGTCATCAAAAACTTCGTCTTCGGATCCAGATTCATCTTCGTCACTCTCCACGCTGGATTCCTCCTCACTCGATTCATCACTATCTTCATCTTCATCTAAGGAAAACAGAGAAATTGTGAATATGCAGAGAAGCTCCTTTGTTAAATCAAATACTGAGCAAATCTCTTTCAACGAGGTAGCCACTATGACACTAACAGAAACAAAGTAGAAAGTTACTCAATATTTTAAGAAGAGTTTAAAATGGTTGAGGACACAGATACAAACCCAAATGGGTTGCAGGAGGTTGTACATTTAATCTGCATGCATCAAATCAGAGCAGGTGGAGACCCAGCTGCTAATTCTGCGACCCACCAAACGCACACTTACTTATAGACATGCATGATTCCTGACTCGCCGAGTGCCTGAAAGCAGAGATTTTCACAACTTACCTGAATAATGCCCGTCTTTATTTTAACCTACGTGGTATGACTATGGACATCTTTTTGTAGATATGTTAGAGTATTTCATTGCGAGACATAGCACCACACTGTGGGGTAGAGGGTTTGTTGACAAAGACTCTCCTTTGGTGGAACTTGATCAGGCTCCACTGGGTGTATTACGTATACACATATATGCACACACACATAGATACACACAACGTGGAGAAGAACTAAATAGAAATTTTAGAACTGAAAAATCCAATATTGAGAATAGAAACTCAATAGGCTCAAAACAGAAAGGAGGAGAAAGAGGAAAGAATCAGTGAACTGAAGATAAAACAATAGAAATTAATCAGTTTGAACAAGAGGATGAAAACAGACTGAAAAACAAATCCCAAACCCCAGACCCATAGGCATCGGGACTACAGTGAGAGCGCTGCCATTCATACCATCAGAGCCCCAGCAGGAGTGAATACAGACGGGTCTTCAAATTCCTCAAATTTGGCCAGAGAGAAACCTACAGATTAAAGCTGCTGAGTGAATTCTAAACAAGATAAACCCAAAATATTTACACTGAAACACATCATAGTTAAACTTCTGAAAACTAAAGCCAGAACAAAATCTTGAAAGCAGTGAGACAAAAGTGACTCTTTACCAACAGGGGAGAGAAAGTTTGTCGATCAGAGGTTTCCTTCTAGAAATCGTGGCTGTTAGAGTAAGTGGCGCGATACTTTTCTAGTCCTGAAAGAATGTCAACCTAGCACCCTGTGTCCACTGAGAATGTCTTTCAGAAATAAGACAATCAAGACATTCTCAGATTAAGGGAAAGTAAGAAAAAATTCCATTAGTAAAATTTTCTTAAAATAATGGCTAAAGGAAATTCTCTAAGGAGAAGGGAAATGATTTTTTTTTTCCAAAAGGAAACTTGGAACATCAGAAAGGAAGAACATGGTAAAACAAAAATACAGCAAATATATAACAGACTTTCCCCCCTGCCTTTGAGTGTTCAAATTATGTTTGTGGTTTTGGATGAATGTTGAGGAAGTATTCGAGTCAATTATAAATAGAGGAGATAAAGGGATGTTAAAGGTAGATAAGGATACTTACTTGACTTAAACTGGTAAACTGAGGACAATGATGACTTGGGATAAATCATGTATATATAATACAACATATAAAGCCGCTACTAAAAATGTATTCTGTGATGTACTCAAAAACACTAGAGAGCTTAAAATTGCACTCTGAAAAATATACAAGTGACTCAAGGGAGAGAGTAAAATAAGAAGAAAAAAGAAAATGACAGACTAAAACCCTAACATGGCAAAAGGAAGTTCTTCAAATATACCAATTAAGAAACAAAGAGTGAATGAAAGCATTATAATCATATAGTCAGGTTGAAAATAAAAGGAGGAAATAGAGACATCATTCAAGTATTAATAAAAGCAAAGCAGGAATTGTTCTATTGATATAAGATAAACTAGACTTCAGTGCAAAGAAATTTATTTGAAACAGAAAAAGAGTTTGTATAATGATTAAAGTGTCAATCCACCAAGGAGCCATACTAATCCTAATGTGTACGCAGAAAACAACAGAACTGCAAAACATGTGAAGCAGGTGCCGACAGAAATGCAAGAAGAAAGAGACAAATTCACGATATTTGGCGACTTCAACACTCCCCCTGTCAACATCTGAAGGAGCAGCCGTACAGAAAGTCAGTGAACCTGAACAGCTGCGATCAGCATCTCATCGCCCTTAAACTCTTCATCCAAAAAACAGAATGTACTCTGTACAGTGTGCCCACAAACGTAAACCAAGAGAGACCGTGTTTGCATAAAATGAATCTCAGCAACCATAAAAAGTGAAGTCATGCTGAGTGTGTTCTCTGACCAAAATGGAATAAAAGTAGTTATCCGTAACAGAAAGTAACAGGAGCATCTCAAAACACTTGGACCTAAATAATCTATGGGCCCCAGAGGAACTCTCAGTTGACCTGAGTGGAAATGAAAATGCAACTGATCAAACTTGTGGAGTATAGAGAAAGGTTAGAGGGAAACTCAGAGCACTGGATAAGAGGAAAACCCTCAAATCAGTAACGTAAGTGCCCCTCTCCTTGAAACCTAGAGGCAGAAGTACAAAATAAACCCAAAGGAAGCAGAGGGAAGGTAATAGCAAAGATAACAGAAGAAAGACAATCGAGAAAATCACTTGTTCTTGAAAAATTAACTGAAATGACAAACCTCTAGCAAGAATGAAAAAAATGGAGAAGACGTAAGTTACCAAATCAGGAATGCAGCAGATACTACCACAGACCCTACAGACATTAGAACCTGGAAATACAATGAACAACTCTACACACAGAACTTTGACAACTGAGACAAAATAGACCAATTCTAGGAAAAAAATATAAACGACCACAAGTCACTCAATATGAAAAAGATCATCTGAATTATCTATAACAATTAAGAAAATTAAATTTCTAAATTTAAAACTCCCCTGAAGAAATTCACAGGCTCAAATAATTTCACTGAAAAACATTTAAAGAATTCAACACAGTATCTTCCAGATCATCAAAGACAACTTTCCAATAATTCTTATTATGACGCTAACATTAGCTTGATACTAAAACCAGATAAAAAATGTGCTCCCTAAAAGGAAGGCTATATATACAAAAGACCCTAATGAATATAGACACAAAATTTCCTTTTTTTTTTTTTTTTTTTTTTTAAGGAAAGGTATAGGCAGGAATGAAGGCGAGTAGGCAGGTAGGAGGAGAGAGGCAGAAGAACACTTTTTAATTTAGTGGTCCACATTGGTCGTTCCCCTTGGGATGTATGTGGGACTGTTCCCAGGTGTACTAGACCATTAGGCAACCAGGGTGTGTTCAGATACAAAATCTCTTTGAATATTAACAGATCGAATTCCACGATATATAAAAAGATTATACCCTACAAAGGGGTTTATTTCAAGGATGCAAGGCTAGTTAATAATCAGGATTCAGCCAGTAGAAGCCACCATATTAATGAACTCACAGTCAAAAAACCAACCATGTAATCATCTATCAACGCAGAATAAGACCTGACAAAATTCACCACACATCCCTGATTAAAAAAAAAAAAAACCCTCATGAAAAACAGTCAGAGAAGTGAATTTTCCCAACCGATATATCTATGAAACACCTACAGATAATTTCATAGATCAGAATGAAGATAACTGCCCTTACCCCTTACTTCCATATTAAATTACTGTCTACATAGAAATTTCCAAAGAATCTATCAAAAACTCCTACAACTAATAAGTGACATAGTGATGGGAAAAAAAAAAGAAACTTGACTTAAGACTCACACCTTATACAAAAATCATGGGCTCAAGTGTAACATATAAAGCTATAAAACCTTTAGTAAAAAATAGGATAAAAGCTTTGGGACCTAGGGCTGGGCAAAAAGTTCTTAGACTTGACCCCAAACCAGATCCATATACAAGGAAAAAATGATGAACATCCACAAAATTTGCTCTAGGAAAGACCCTGTTCAGAGAATAAAATGAGAAGACAAACTACAGACAGGAAGAAAATATTTGGAAACACATCTGACACAGGACTACTGTGTAGAAAATATAAAGAACTCCCAACAGTAGAAAAGCAAGCAACCCTCTTCAATCATGAGCAAAAGACATGAAGAGATATCTTTACCAAAGAAGATCTAGATGGCAAATGAACACATGAAAAGATCTTTGTGCTTGTTAAATAAAACTACGCTGTGCTAATTCATACCAGATACGCACACACACATGCACACACGCATGCACAAGTATTAACTCCAGATGGTTAGAGAACTAAAGTTTATATCCTCTCCTCTAACCCACAGTGTCTCTGCATTGTTGATGGTGTAGTAAAACTCACAGGACACAAGATGATGGCTGCCAGGGAAGGGAAGGAAAGAAAGGGAAAGGGGGTGGTAAAGGATGCTGGAACTTTGGAGGAGGATGTGATGGGAGATACAGATTGAAATACAATGTCAATATTCAAAAATGTGATGCACTCTGGTGGAATAGTGATTAGGTCCATCATCTCCAAAGGAGAGCAGGCCACATGCCCCTGGGTTCCAGTCCTGGGTCCCAGGGAAAACAACCACTGTGAACAGCTAAATAAAAATAAATTTCCTCCTCTTTTTTCCTGCCTGCCTGCCTATTTGCCTTCATTCCTGCCTGCACCTTTCTTTAAAAAAAAAAAAATTTCAAAATGAATATACACTGTAAACAAAAGACATCATAAATATAACAAAAAAAAGCGCCCATATGTCCCTTTTATGTCTCTATTCCATGCTATGGAGAAAAAATAGGACCCCATGTAAGAAAAAAATACAAACCAGCATCTCTTTCAACCTCCTTTTTTTTCACTCGCTTGATCCTCTTCTTTAGGACCTTCATGAGGAAGTTAGCAAAGTTATTGTTTTCTCCAACAGCCGTCTGGAAACTAGCATAAAGTGCCTTTTCTTGGTCCTGGAGCTTGGTGACTTCATTTTTTTTATCTTCCATCTCTTTAAGAGTTTCATTTAATTTTTTCTGCAAGAATAAAAGCAAACACAAATGATAAGTAAAATATTCCTGATAAGCCAGGTTCAGAAAGCAATGTACTTTAATAATGTTAGATTAGTCTACCAGCATTTGTTAACGTACTTGATAGAAGCTTAAACTTCTGATATTAGCAGAACCATTCATGTATTTGGTTAAAATTTTATAATTATTTTGTAGAAATCAGCTACGCTCAGAATCAGATCAGATTTTGAATGTTTAACTTCCTCAAAAACTCTAAACAAACTGATATTTTTACTAATATATATGAATGTCAGCTATCACTGTGCATGAGTGATCTCAAAAATGATTTTTTCATATCAATATATGATAAAGTAAAGGAACACATCCTCTTAGTGAAGTTAATATACCTAAAAACTGATTATCACTACTGCATATATAATATTAAATAGAATCTTTCTTCCCTTAAGACAAAAATAGCATAATTTATATTTTTACATTTAACATATGAATAATAACTTCCTAAGATATTCAAATATGTGTTACTCTAAAACTAACCATTCTATGTAAGAAACGCAACAATTTCTTTCCCGGGTATGTTCATAAGGATAACGTATAATCAAACAACTGCATATAATAGTAACTGATAAACGAAATATCGACTTCTGAAATCCATAGAAAAACTAAATCTAAAATTCTGAAAATGTTATTTATGCTCTGGCCTTAAAAAATAATCTGATCAAATTCATTTAAAAAACCTGATTCACTGCTCTCTGACCAAGGATCCCCAAAACAGAGCAAACAATAAGAAAGGGGAAGAGGAGGAAAGGGGAAAGACAAGAAAGAAATGATTCAATAAGGTGGGAAATTAGGTAAAGAAGAAGAAATTCCAAAAGAAAAAGAATCAAGTTCCCTCTGTAACTCAGGGCGAGCCCGCCTCACTCACCTGCATTTCCTGTTCCTCTGTGTCCAAGGAATTGACGCGCTCTTGCAGAGTGTTCTCCTGTTTTTCAAAATTCTTGAGGAGAAGCACTTCTTGAAATAATGTGAGATGGTGCAGGTCAGCCAATTTCATCTGAGTATCCAGTTTCAGTTTCTGGTGTCTCAGGAGACGGAGTTCTGCATCAAACGTGACAATCAGTTCTTTGATCTGAGGGAGAAAAAGATTTGAGGATATGTTTGAAGTTAATATCTTTTTAAAGTCTCCAATAATACTGGTTTGTTTGAGAAAAAGCATTTTCTTATTAGTTCCTTATCATAAAGAATTGTGTACGTGTGTAGTCACATGAGTCAATTCATGAATGGTATTAAAGGTATACAATTTATTAAATGGTAGAAGTTCTGTGATTACAATCCTTCCACCCTTTTTCCCTCACCACTGAACAAGCCATCAGTCAAGAAGGCCTTACTCTGTGCACTCTGGTGGCTTCGAGGTTAAATCCGCGCCTCTGGCCAGCGCAGTCCACATGTACCCAAGGACCTGGGTTCGCAACCAACTTGAACAACTAAATAGAATAAATGATTCTTCCTCCTCTCTCTTCCTGCCTGCCTACTCGCCTTCATTCCTGCCTTTAAAACAAAGAAATGCCTTTCGTTCATAAGGATATATGTTCCTATATTTTATTTAAGTCAAAGACTGCCAACTCTTTGTGGTAGTGTTTTTCTGTCTCCATTTTAGCCCCACAGTAGGTCTACATTGCCTTTCACACAGTAAGCACTAAACACATATTTCCCACAATCTCCTATAGGGAAATTTTCAAACCTACAAAACAGTAAGTATTTTTACATAGAAAACAACCATGGAGACACAAGAAACTTCTAATTCGTCAGAGCGCTGGGTAAGAACCTGAGGGTCCAGTCCTGGCCAGGACGGCATTCCGCTGCATGCTAATGACGGTAAATTCTCGATTTTACTCTAATTGTCGCGCACCTCCGTCCACACTCCAGCCTAAAGGGGATGAAGAGATTGAGAACCCCAAGGGCTGATTTTCCCGGCGACATAAGTACAACAGAAAGAAAACAAACCCTTTTAGTTTTTTCCATTAGGGGGGTAATAACCTGGGTCTCAACTCTGCAAAGCCTGACGTGAGTGAGAGCCCAGCTGGGGACTGCAGAATTCCAGAGTTCAGACAGCAGCAGCAGCAGCAGCAACAGAAACCCAAGGAAAGAAAGGAAAGAAGGAAAACGTGTAACTAAGTCTAGCTACAGAGTGTATATGGCACAGAGTTCAGGTTTGTTCCACACATTTGAATTATGTCTAAATTTCTTTCGAGGCAGGGCTGTATTTTCTTTTGTGTAACATGATTGTGAAACCATATACCTAAGTCTCCGAGTTTATAAGGGTTCCGCTTCTTTCATTTCTTTCTTTCTTTCCTCTCTCTCAGCCCGGAGGGCCTGTAAGCTCGATGAGGATTGAGAACATATCTGATTTGAGAATCATTCATTCCTACTAGCGAGCACTGTCTTTGCACAGAGAATGTGCAACACAAATTTGCTAAATGAATAAAATGAATTAATATGCCCTAAGTAAACCAAAACCTTTTTTACTAAATATCTGCTTCTGTCTAACATTATTCCAGACACTGGGGGGATGGATGAGAGGGCAGAAGAAATACAGATAGCCCTTCTCACAAGAATTGTACCATCTAATTTACAAGCCAAAAGTAACACATAAATCAACAAGAAAAGCAAGCGCAAAATAGGAGGTACAGATTATAGGAGCAACTGGAGTTTAGAAAAAAAAGAGTATGTAATGTGGATAGAAGATTCTGGAGAAGGCCTGGAAGTAGGCTGAACTTTAAACGATGACTCAAAATTTGGAAGGAAGTTATTACAGGTTGAAGGGAAAAGCACAAATGCAGTACTTACAGTGGTGGGAAGCGGGTGGGGAGAGGCAGGAAGAGAGAGAAAGCAGGGCTGGGTCAAGTAGAGACAATGAGTGAATGAGGCTGAGAAGCCATGGGGCCCTTTCACAGGGAGGTGCTGGAGAGACCACAGCAGGGGCCGCTCTACCAAGGCCAGGGCCTCTCCTTCCATACTCAGCATCTCGCTCACAGCTGCCCCCAGCCTGCTGCTGACTTCCCTGCAAGTGAAAATAGCCATTTCCGCTACAGAACTGTGAACCCACTTATCACAAACACTTCCACGAGGGGAACGGATCCCACATTGGGTGTAACGGGCAGAGGGTGCCCCGCTTTCTCGGGAAGAATTTTCATTATGCTCCTTCCATTATCTGAAAGTTTCCACATCACTTCCCTTTTACCATGACTTCAGTTAGATGCCAATTGGCATGGATCTGTCCTTAATTCTTAGCTTTCCAGAAAGAAAAATGTTTGCAAAGTCTCTGGAATTCTGGGTATGATGCAGTGAATTTCAGAAGATCAAGGACAGGGGCGGAAGCCAAGTGATCAGTGAGTTGTGCGCTGGCCTCGTTTACTTAAAATACGAAACGAGATCTAATTCTTCCTGACGGTCTCCTCATCCGGCTTTAAACAGCAAGGCCCATCCCTTACCCTGTTGGCCAAATACTGCTGTATGTACACGTGTTTAATCTCGTCCCGCCTCATAATCTCCACCTCCACATCGGTCGGCTCTGTCCTTTCAAATTCCACCACCTTTGGGATTTCTATGCTGAACGTCGATGCTCTTGATGACCTAGACAACGAATCGCGTGTGGTCAGGTCTCCGTCCTTTCCAGAATTGAGTCTGAGGAAACCTCTGCTCAAGCCTGCAGACCCCGTCTGTTCTGGTGGAAGGGCCGCTTCCACTTCACTTTTCATCTTCTCTCGCTGAAACGCGAGGAGAATTTGCTCAGTGTATTGAAATCTCTTTGCTGGGACTTCTTCTGGGTGTATGTGAGGGATGCGGGGAATGGGGATATGCTTGGCTATTGGCAGCACAGACTGAATGTTCTTCATTTCCTGCACCAGGCACTGAATTTCCTCGATGACCGCCACTTTCAGGTCTCGCAGAGAGACAATGCTTCTGTTCATGTGCATTTTCTTCGAATAGGCCTGGCGAAGACAACGGGAAGGCAGCAAAGTGAAAATTACTCAAGTTGAAAATTCATCCGATCTGTTGACTACTAAGGTACTTTTACTAAGTTCCTCCTTAGGCTTCCCTCCATGGAAGCTTTCCAGAAGGGGAGACAGTCTGGGTGTGACCTCTGGCCCCCGTCAGGTGGCTCACAGGGCTGAGATCCCCGGTCCTCCTCCCAGCACCCCACTGAGAGCCCCCTGCAGTTCTGGACACCAGATCCCAGGGTGGGGAAGGGCAGTGTGTGGTGAGGAACATGAAGGTGACCGCCCTACCCCGATGCGGACTCAAATCCCACTGACTTACGACTCACTCATGGCTGCCCACCTAGGGCCCAACTATAGTTTAGCCTATTTTCATTCTGCATTTCGGCCATGTTATTGTGGTTACCCTCTGTACAAGCTAGGTCATGACCATGAAGCTCAGTATCAAGAGATTCCAGGACTCCTGCTTGGTTCCTTCTCCACTGATCCTCGTCAAACCGTGCATCCTGCCTCTGGCAGCAGATGTCACACATACTCAACACTCCCTCGCTAGCAGTTCTCCTCCCTTGTGTTTCCTAGATGCCCTTACCAGAGCCGAAGGTCGCACGCTACCCTGTGCATGCAGAAAGCTGATGGTCCAAAGGCTAGTAAGTGTTAATTCACATAAATATACAGGTGAAATACAAATTATCAAAGGCGCTTCCTCCGAGCAGCCTTATGAAACTTACCTATATATTTACTACATATAAAGTAAAAATAAAGGTTCTTGTATACTTAAGAACAAGCCTTTAAAATACTAAGGTTTAAACTCAGAATCCAGCACTTTGATGGGTTGGGGAGAGCTTTTCTGAAGCACCCGCAGATTGAGAACGAAGCTTAAAAGAATAAACCCAAGCCGGTCTGAGGGCTGTAAGGCCTGCCTATCTGAGGAGGCCCTCTTTACATACCCTTTCTTTCTAGTTTCACAAATACCACACAAACCTAAAACATGCTGGGCACAGGGAGGGAAGATGTGTAATTCACTATTTTCTAAAGGACCGGTACTTCTCAATGATTTTTAATTGAACCATGCTTAATAAAGACCAAAGGGATTTACTTTGATCGTTGCATTACCATGACCCTAGACATATCTTATTATTGCTTATTGGTATGAATATCCTCCTTTACAGACAAAACAACTGAGGACTAGGGAGATTAATATGATGAGCAGAGCTGACATGGCTCTGCAGTGGCAGAGAAAGCAGAACTCCGATCTCTGACCTCTGACCTGTGACACCGTGTGCCATGGTGTTTTATGCTGCCGTTTTAGTGACATATGCTTCAATGTAATGCAGTTCAGTCCACTACATCACACTCATTCATCATATCTAGTTAAGACTATGAAATTTCAGGGTGGATTACTGGCAAACTGTGGGCAAAAGAACATTTCCCTATGATGATAAATGGGAACATGGAAGATGAAACGAGAACTACTTAAACAACTAGAAGACAACCCAAATGGTCACTAACAAAATGTTCAAAATGTACATTTGACCAGAAAGGTATAATTATGAGTTACTGAAACTCCTTTGTGGGTATGAACTGCCATGCAGAACGCTTGTAATGCTGCCTTGCACAACATCTTTGGTGATGCAGAAAATGACATTCCTTATTCAAGACACTTCACTTTCATTTGTCCAAAAATATATTCAAATACGCTAACTGCAGCGTGATGGGCACCCTCTCCGAAGTGATGCCCTGGAATCTACAACCTGTACAGACATCCTAGGTGCTCACGTAGCAGGTTGCGAGCATGGTGACCCAGATGACTTCCAAGCCTCTAAGTGGGAAGAGTCCATTATCATTTGAATTAAGGAATACTTTTGACAGGGAGAAGAAACTTTAGCAAGAAAACGGCGATGAGAAATCTGGATGTTTAGAAACAGTTAAAAGAAGGCAGAGAGAATCAAGTAGGAATACAGTGGTTAGTGCTGTGTCATCTACTGAAGTTTGGGAGTCCTGCAAAGAAAGGCGAAATAATGGCCTTGTTCCTAAGTCCTTGGTGGTTCATGGCGCCAAAAACTACATCCAACAAGGGTGGGTCTGAATTCCAGAGCTTTAAAATCTGCCAAATCAAATGCTTTCCCCATGAAACTAGCATTGAGGTCAAGTAATTAATGTGAAGGCTGATTCTGCCATATCGGCTAAATGATCTTGTCCCCTCTGGGTCTCAGGGTCCTCATTTGCTTTAAAAAAAAAAAAAAGAATACTCCAGATATCATGAAGGCCTTTTCCAGTCGAAAGTTCTATGACTATCCTTATGGACCAGGTAGCAAATTGGGTGGTTTTTCACAAATTCAATTAGAAGCCCGAGGTGCCTCTCGGCACGAAAGTTGTGGATAACTTACCAAAGAGTCCAGTTGCCCCAGTTCCTCTTCCTTCTTGGCAGCATTTATTCTCATGTGCTCAGGTATCTTATAGTCCGGGGCTGTCTTCAGATTGAAGTCTCCCATAAACAACTGGGCCTCTTTGATGGCTTCAACATCTTTGGGATCTTCATAGTCGTCAGTAGGCTTACTCATAAGCCTGTCAGAAAATAGACAACCCAGCCGCATTTTACCGTAAACTCTAATCTGTCCATGTTACTATAGGCATAGGTCTAAACTTAACAATAAAGCAAAAGTACAATTCTGAGTCTATAATGCACTTCTGTTTATAAAATCCAAGCAATTATTTTCAAGCTAATGGCTATTTTAAGTATCCCAAAGAAAATAGTAACTAAGCAAATAAAAAAGCAATCTGAATTATTCTGAGGCTTTGGTTCACTTCTAAGCGATTTACAGCAACATTGCTAAGTATACATTAAATAGAAATTAAGCCTGGGAGCTTTTATAGTCACTAAAAAATTGATTTCTAACACATAAGTATCAAAGTTTAAGATAATAATTCAAAAAGGTATTGAGTTCAAGAAGATAGTATGCACATACGTATATGTTTTTGTCTCCTCCCCTTCTCACCTAATTCCACAGAAATGAAAGTAGAGAGATTTGAGGGAATAAATTACAGGAAAGCTGAGAATGAGATAGAAATCTATATGAACAAACCAATAGTAAGACATGTCTGTAAATAATACATCTCAAGAAGATGAAAAATATTAATGGACAAACCAGACCACAGAAAACTTTAGCTCATAATGCCCTCAGAAGAGTATAAAAAAGCCTGGGTATGGTCTCCTTGGTTGAGATCCTAGGAGGTTCCAAGCACAGAGGAGGTAGGTATGGAACAAGAAACAGAATGGTAGATATTAATAAAACTAGTTAAAGGATTGAAAAGGAGTACCTAAATCAGTTGGGCCTTCCCAACCTTCCCATTTCCAAACTTACAAAAGCAGCAGCTACCTTTCCATCTAGATTAAAACTGAAGAACTAATCTCTACAGAAACTAATCTATCCCTTGGAAAGTATTAAGGCATCTGGGGTGGTTGGCACCCACACTGGAAGTATTTTCTTTGGGAGACCCCAACCTACCTACCTAATTCTTTAAAGTGGAGATTATCAGTTAACATAAACATGTACAAATAACTTGCAGTCAGCCCTTTAGGATAAAAAAACATATACAATAGCAGAGGAAATAGGAAATTCATGTCATCTTATTAATTGACAGTTCTTCATTTGTCTATAACAGCACTAACAGGAAAGATTAATACATTAAAGAAAGAAATGTTTAAATATTTTAAATGAGTAAAGTAAAAGAAAAAGGTTGAAGAGGACAAAAGGAACAAAGAATGAAGAAAGGAAGGATGGTAGGAAGGGAGACAGGGAGAGAAGAAGAGAAGAAGGAAGCGAGGGAGGAAGGAAGGAAAGAAAGAACAAGGGAGGGAGAGAGATTGACAGAGAGGAAGAAAGGACAAGAGGGAGGCAGGAATGAAACAGATACTTTTGCTGAATGAAGGAATAAAAGGACAAGAAAGGAAGGAAGCAAACATATTTCTGCTCTGGCCTGTAAGAGAAACAGGTCTATAATTATCCTACACTATCAATAACTAGGAAATTGAACAAAAATATCTGAAACAACTATGCTCAGATGTTCAATGACAGGTAGCATAGGACTGCTAACTCCCAAGAGAAGTAAATGAGTAATCCTTACTATCTCCTGGATGTCAGCTGGAAAAATTACCAGACTGGGTAGAGCTGAGATCTCAAATACAATCTAATGATTTCACTACAGGATACAGAGTTCAGAAAGGGGAGAGTGGGTTAGAATTTTCTGGAAAAGAATGTACAAATATATACCTTCAGAAATCTACTTAGGGCTCTCTTGAATTTTTGAGTAGGTATAAATGTACACACACATAATGCAAGACACCATCAAGTTAGGTAAAGAACAACATCTTGGGAAAGTATAATTACTGAGAAGCTGTAAGACAAATGACTCATAGTTTAGACATGGTGTGGAATCATGTTCTCGACAACTGAAAAGATCTTATTAAATACAGGGACATTTAGCCTAAAAAGATCATGGTTCAATGTGGTGAGTACAGAAGATCTGGATATTATTAATCATGTCCTCATTGACATTATTAAAATACTACATCCAAGAATACAAGAATATATATATGTTTTCAAGCACATATTGAACTTTCACTAAGATAGACAATGTGCAGGGTTAAAAAAAATCCCAGATATATTTAAAAGAATTTAAATTATAGATACAATTTTATAGGACAACAAAAATTTATTTTTAAATAAAACAGATATTTTTTTTTAATTCCCAAATATTTAGAAATTAACCAGCACACTTCAAAATAAACCACAGGTCAAGTAATAAATTGTAAGGGATACTAGAAAAAAATTTTGATTGAATGATAAATATATCAAAACATGTGGAATGCAGTTCAGTGCTTAGACATTTTATTTTAAATGCTTATATTAGAAAAGAATAAAAAATCAAAGCTTACATCAACTTACACTTATACCTTAAGAAGCAAGGAATATTACTAAATCCAAATAAATGAGAATGAAAGAAATGAAAGAAAATAGAAATCAATGACATAGAAAGCAAACATGTAATAGTTGTACAGATCTGTGATCAGTGAGAGCCTGCCCACTGGAGAGGAGCAGCCCAGAACTATACCCCACCTGCATCAATGCTGCACGAAGGAGCCTGTCTGTTGCTGAGCTGAGCAGCCAAGCTCACCAGTGTGGAATGAACCTGTAGTGAGATAATACACAGCCTACAATTGCCACACCACCCATAACTGTTCACAGCTGCCACCACCTAAGAAGTAAAAAGAAAGAAAAATAAACCCACACTGCCAAATACAAGGCAGAGAAGGCAAGCCTGCCAAAACCCAAATACCAAAAAACAAAACACAAATGGTTCAAAGAGAAGATGCCAGAAATTCCTCAGAGAAGTAATCTAAAGACACTGAATGTGACAACCTAACAGAGAAAGATTTCAGTGTGATAGTTATTTAAACAACTGGATGAGCTGCAGGATTCACAATTAGCTACCCAAAGACAAATCCAAGGTCCCAGAAGAGAAGTGAAAGATTACGAAGACTGCTTCACCAAAAAAGATTTGAGTTTATGGTATAAGACTGTCAGCAGTAGTAAGAGGGAAGTTCATTGCAATCATCCAGGCTTACCTCAAGAAACAAACAAACAAAATCATAAACAAACAATCTAACCCTACATTTAAAACAACTAGAGAAAGAATGATTAAAGCCAAAAATCAGTAAAAGAAAGAAATAATAAAAATTTGAGCAGAAATAAAATAGAAAACAAAAGGATAATCCAGAAGAATGAAACCAAAAATTGGTTGTCTGAAAAAATAAACAAAATTGACAAACGATTGGTTATAGTCATAAAGAATAAAAGAGAAAACTCTCATAACTAGAATCAGAAATGAAACGGGAGAAGTTACAACAGATACCACAGAAATGCAAAACATCCAAAGAAGACTATTATGAATAGCTCTTTGCCAACAAAGTAGACAATCTTGAAGACATGAACAGATTTCCAGAAAAATACAGTCTACCAATACTGAATCTGGAAGAATTGGAAGACCTCAACAGAACAATCACAAGCAAAGAAATTAAAGAGGTAATCAAAAGTCTCCCTAAAAATAAAATCCCAGGACCAAATGACTTTTCTAAAGAGTTCAAATGTTCCAAGAAGAATACCTATTCTTCTCAAACTCTTCCAAAATATTGAAGAACAGGGAACAGCACACTGATACCAAAAGCTGATAGAGACATCACCAAGAAAGAAAATTACAGGCCAGTATCTCTACTGAATATAGATGCAAAAATTCTCAACGAAATATTAGCAAATCAAATCCAACAATGCATCAAAAAGGTCATCCATCACGATCAAGTGGGATTTATCCCAGGGATACAAGAATTAATGTAATAAACCATATCAACAAGAGCAAGGAGAAAAACCACATGATCACATCAACAGATGCAGAGGAAGCTTTTGACAAGAGCCAACACCCATTTATGATAAAAGCCCTGCATAAAGTGGGAATAGAAGGTACATTCCTCAACATAATAAAGGCCATATACAAAAAACCCACAGTCAACATCATAGTCAATGGTGAAAAATTGAAACCATTTCCTCCAAGGCCAGGAACATGGCAAAGCTGTCCACTCTCACCACTGTTATTTAACATTGTACTGGAGGTGTTGACCAGAGCAATTAGGTAAGAAAAGGAAATAAAAGAATCCAAATTGGAAAGGAGGAAGTAAAACTCATATATATCTTGCTATCTGCAAATAATAAAAGTGTATATATATGTATATGTATGTGTGTATATGTATATATATATATATATATACATATATAAAATTAATCCTGTGGAAAAAAAATGCTAGAAGTAATCAACAAATACAGAAAGTGGCAGGCTACAAATCAATGCACAAAAATCTGTCATATACAAACAACACACCAGAAGAAAATGAAATCAAGAAAACCACATTGCTTAAAATAGAAGTAAAAAGAATCAAATATCTTGGAATATACTTAACAAAGGAGGTGAAAGACCTGTACAATGAGAATTACAAGGTCTTCTTAAATAGAAGAATAGAAATAGAGGAGGATACAAAGAGATGGAAAGACATCCCCTGCTCATGGTTGGGAAGAATCAACACCATCAACATGATCATTTTACCTAAAGCAATATACAGATTTACGGGACTCCCCATTAACGCTCCATGGGATTGTTTTAGGGAAATAGAAAAAAATCTTAAAATTTGTATACAATAGCAAAAGCCCCAAATAGTCAAAGCAATTATGAGAATAAAGAATGAGTCCAGAGGATTTTACTCCCAGACTTTGAGCTCTGCTATAACGCAATCTGATCAAACAGTTTGCTACTATAATAACAACAGAGGCACAGGCCAGCGGAATGGAACTGACCCACTCACATACGGTTAATCTATGACAAAGGAGCCAAAAGCATACAAAGGGAAAAGGAAAGTCTTTTCAATAAATGGTGTAGACATAACTGGACAGCCACATGCCAAAGAATGATGCTAGATCACTCTGACACTATTCACAAAAATTAACTCAAAATGGACTAGAGACTTGAACATAAGACTGGAAGCCATAAAATTCTTGGAAGACAACATAGGAAAGACAGTCCATAACATCAGTCTTAGAGGCATTTGGGGACTCAACTCCAGCATTAAGAGAAACAAAGAAAAATAACCCAGACGACATCAAACTGAAGAGTGAAAGAAAATATCACCAAAACCAAAAGGCAGCCTACTAACTGGGAGAAGATATTTGCATTTCATATTTCTGACAAGGGCTTAATTTCTAAAATATACAGAGAACCCATAAAACTCAAAAGAAAAATAGGCAATCCAATGGAAAAACTGGAGGAGGAATTGGAGAGACACTTTTCTGAAGAGGATGTACAGATACCCAACAGGCACATGAAAAGAAGTTCCTACTCGCTGGCTATCAGGAAAATGCAAATTAAAACAATGAGATATCACCTTACACCTGAGAGACTGGCTTTTATCCAGAAGTCTAGAAACAACAAATGCTCGCCAGGATATGGAGAAGAGGGAACACACGCTGTTGGTAGGAGGGCAAATTGGTGCAACCCCTGTGGAAAACAGTCTGTAGATCGCTCAAAAAGTTGAAGTTGGAAATCCCACGATTCCACTTCTGGGCATCTGCCCAAAAGATACAACAACACTCATTCAGAGAGATTCAAGCACCCCCATGTTTACTGCAGTTCTATTCACAACAGTTAAGACTGGAAACTACCCAATATCAACCTAATGGACAAATTTAAAAAACAAAAACTACTTACTGCCCCCAAGAGATTCAGTTCGCTTTGAAAAGACACACAGACTGAAGGTGAAGGGAACAGAAAAAGAGATTCCATGTAAATGGAAAATTAAACAATACAAGGATAGTTATATTTATATCAGATAAAAGACTTTCTAGTTAGTTATGTCGGATAAAATAGACTTTAAACCAAAGGCCATTTCACAAATATGTGGAGATTAAACAACAGAGGTTAAATATAATCTTACCAGAATCTCAGCAAGGTATTTTTGATAAAGAAAATATCATTTTATAAATGTATATAAAACGGCAAAGTAACTAGAATGACTGAAACAATTTTTAGAAAGAGAGAAATCAGTCTACTCAATTTCAAGACCTATTACATAGAATCATCAAGACAAGGGACAGACACCAAGAGCAATGGAACAGAAATAAATCCAGAAATAGACATACACAGATATGTGCAAATGATTTTTTTTAAACCAAAATGCAAGAGCAATTTACTGGAGGAAAGCCCGTGCAACATAAAGTGGACATTAATAGGCTAAAAAAAAAAAGGCTTAGACTTAACACCAAAAACAAGATTCAAAGAAGGAAAAAATGACAGACTTCAAAAAAATGAAAAACTTGTGCTCTGCGAAGACCCATTTAAGAGAATGAAAATGTTGAGGGAAAGTTTAAAAAGGGACGCTGCGCTTCTATAATTTTCCAAGTATTTCTGCAAAACCTTCAAATCAGCAGACAGGACAAGTCTCCCGGGAAGCTAAAGGTCACAAAATCCCTTCAAGACCACTGTGTCAGGAACTAGTCCACAAATCGCTGAAAAGTTCCACAGGATGTCATTCCCCTACCTAGTTTTCGTCTACCTGAGAGCCCCCAACTGTCACTATGCTTTAGTCCTTAATGGCACAAGTGTCCCTGTCTTATTTTATAATGTGTCCATAGTTGCCTAGTCAACTAACTACCCAAAAAGTTCCCTTTTCTCAGGCAAGACTGGGGTATATACATGACCACCTCTCGGTCCCCTGGGGTGGCAGCAGCAGCTCCCTGTCCACGGGTCTCTGTCTCCCACGCTGTCTCTCTTGTCCTCTGATAAACTTACTAAGTCACACCAAATTAAACACCAGTGAATCCTTTCTTGGCCATCTTGCTGGACCCCAAATCCCACAACAAAAAGACAAACTACAAACAGAGGGAAAATAATATTCAGAAACAACAAATTCAATTCAGGACTAGTGCGTATCATACATGTATATATATTAAGATGCTCAAAACGCAACAATACACAAGCAAACAGTCTTATCTGAGCATGGGCAAAAGACAAGAAGAGACACTTCACCAAAGATATACAGGTGACAAATGAAAGTGTCTTATACCAGATATTTTTTAAAAGGGAAAAGTCAACTTCAGTTAGAGACCTGGAGGTGAAAGCCCAAACTCTCAGATGTTAGAACACACAGGAGAATATCATCTAGATGTGGACAGAGAAGGATGTCGTACTCCTTACAAATCCTGTGTGTATGTTGGTAAAACAGAATCCCTGGACAGAACCTCTAAGCCTCATGGAATTTCCACCAAGGTGTCACAGCCCAGGAAGATGAACTTGATCTGTCTTCAGTAACTCCATCTGTTTCTATTTCTTTCATGTGCTTATTTAAATAACAGTGTCAATACGTGTAGAGATTCTAAAGCTCTCCAGAGACACAGTAAAATGAAAGAGCTACAGAAACAAACTTACAGTTCCTCCCATTCCTTTCTGCGCTGCTGAATCTTCATTTTGGCCCTTTCAGCTTGTAAGATAAGTTTCCTGGTTTTTGCAATCTGATTTTCCACCATAATTTCACTTAGGGTTTTAGGCCGAAATTTCTTCCCTTTTTCTATAATTGATTCTTCCGGAATAGTTACGCCCCCACCTGCACAGAGGGATCAACATATTTTCTTTCCAATCTTTTTGAAACATCACACTTCCCAATATTGTTTTTAACCTGCTGTGGTTAAGAAAAAAATGCAGAGAATATAATAAATCTGCAAATCAAAGTATTTATTGAAAAATGACCATGAGTTTAACCCCACAGTATTTTAGAATACTAGATCTGAGTCACAGTTTCATCTCTTAAGATCTTATAAAAGTGTGGCAGGGCGTTCTGTGGCCCAGGAACCTGGGTTCTCAGCCCAGGGTCAGGGGCACAACCAAAATGAACAATAAATAGAAATGCTTCTTCCTCCTCTCTCATCCTTCACTCCTGCCTGCCTGTCTTCCTCATTAAAAAAAAAAAAAAAAAGACAAAATATTAAACAATTTGAGAACAAGATAAGTAACTATGGAATAACAGATATTAGGAAACTGAGGAGGTGTCTGATATTTTAGTGGGAGAATGGAAAAGCAAGAGTCGTATTTGACATGTAATTTGAGGTGAAAAATACCAACTCCAGTCATCTGTGGCCAATTAAAAATCTGGTCAGAAATACACAAACTGATTTTAAAATGATCTGCTTTATCAATTACTAAGTATCTAGTGGGTGGAATTATTCTAGTTGTCCGTTAGGATTTGGAATACCTAGGGGGTTTCACAAGCCTACAGGAGGAGATCTTGTGATCCGTTTGCGTGTCATGAACCACAATAGTGTCACTTTATATAGTTATAACTTTCATAGGTCATATTTCAAATATTTGGTAGGATAGAAAACCAAGAGTTTAATGTCGCCTGGATGGGTGGTCATAGAAAGGCTTTGTAACAAAAATATAGTTTGATCAGGATGCTCAAGTCAGACAGAGGAATAAATTGGTCACTTCAAGAGGAGCCCGGGTGTCAAAGTATCTGGCATAATCAGCAGGACAAGAGAACAAGCGTGTAAGTCTGAGAGAATGAGTTTGCACTACTAGAAACAGAACAGGGATCTATTGCAGAGGTATTAAATATCCGGAGCGTGATCTCAGAACTTGTCCGAGAGGCAAAAAGAACTGTTGAAAGTTGCTCAATGCAGAGGATAATCCAGCACCAATGTCAGTACTGCATCCTGGGCACGAGCTCCCATATGATCAGGTTGCTATACCCTTCATTCCAAACTGAGCTCTCCAAGTCGTTCCCAGAATTGTGCATCCCTCCTCCTCATCTGCAATCACCCTGTGGGCACATGCAAGAAGCAAGTCGAAGGGGTTAAAAGAAGGATGCTCATACCTGTATCCTCGGGTCATCATTCTGTTTAAAGCATAGACCCTTGGAAAAGAGTTAGAATTGTGTTCCCACACTCTGGGGAGGAGCATAGGAATCTGGAATGAATACTTTCTAGGAAGGAGCATCTGGAGGAATCCTGGATTTAAGAGTTGCTGAATGTAGGAAGAAAGAAATCAGCAGCATGGGGTACGCTTACCCACTCTCGGTCACAGGACCAGGGTGGGTGTCTCTCGGGGCCTGCATCAAAGAGGAAATTTGGCAGCATCTGCTAGAGGGCATGGCCACTCATTGTCAGCTGTCACTCACACCCCGACACACACACCTCCCCTGCCCCCACCCCCGGCCCCATGCCTCTCCCTTTTATTCCAAAGGAATAAAAAAGACAGGAGATGGGGTTCAAGCCACCAAAGATCATACTCATAAAAAGACAATTCCATTTCGAAATCTTAATAAAACATTCAAAAGCCTTCTTGTTATTTAGGCGACCCACCTTTCTCTCTCTCACTCTCCTTTCTTCCAGTTCCCTCTTTTTCAAGCCTCTCCAGTTTGCTTGCTCTTTTGTCTATTTGACTCAGCCGTTTGGATTTGGAATACCTGGAAGGTTTCACCAGCCTGTAGGAGGAGATCTTGTGATCTGTCTGTATGGCATGAACTACAATTGTGTCACTTTCCAGAGGATCACGAAATCTGAAACAAACAAGCGGTAGCAATACTCATCATTTTAATCACGTGCTCATACAACTTAGATCATTCTACATGATTATTAATAAGACCGCAATACACTATGCTTGCAAATAATCCCATTAATAGCATTAGATCCAAAATGTAACCATTATACCAACAAGGATGTGACGGAAGCTGGAGAGGACTCTGCTGAAGAGTAAGCAGAGTAAGCACACCCTGGCGAAGCAGCAGTTAGGTCAGCTGCCTCCAGCCAGTGCAATCCATGCAAATCTCAAGGACCCAGGTTCACATCCTGGGGTCAGCAGGAACAACCAGGATGAGCAACTAAATAGAAAAGGAGGTGCTTCTTCCTCTCTCTTTTTCCTGTCTCTGCTCACCTTCATTCCTGTCTGTACCTTTCCTTTAAAAACAAAAAGCAGAATTTTCTAGTAATATTAAATGGCTCATTATTAACCAGTATAATACCATTATTTAATAATATATGGAAAAATTAAAATTTTGTAGGAAGACTGCCGTTTAATGGAATATGAATCTTACCAAATACAGAAAAAATAGAATCTACCTCCATATATATAATATCTACCTCCCTATTACATGTCCTATATTAATATATATTTATTTATATGCTATATATCATTAATATATTTATATAGGCTATAGATCATAGATACATACGTGTGCGCATATATATAGGTACACATATATCACATAACCCTATATGCCTCAAAAACACTAAGCTCCGGAATTCATACTACTCTCTAGTTAGTCTTTCTCCTATAGCCCAGAGATTTATCTTTCAAAAGTTCTTTATCATTAAATTGTTGCTATTTTCACAATGGCTCATAATTACTCTATTTTTAATCTTAGAACTTATATATGCATATAGCAATTATTCCTAGCTTATTTGTCTTTCTATTTTTCTAATGCAATCCTTTTAACTCCATTTTTCCTTTTAAAATGGTTTGTATTTTTTCCTAATTTTCTTTTTTTTTTCAAAGCACAGTGTCTTTCTCATCTCCAAAAGATTTATCCCCTTTATCTCTATGCTCCTCGAGTTTTGTTCCTTAAAGCTTAGCCTGTCCATGAGACCCAAGACCACAAAGGAAAACATGAATGCTGTGGATCACATTTAAATGTAAATTTTCTGCACGCTTAAAGAATATGAGCAAATTAAGAGGAATGACAGCGTGAAAGTAAATAGCATGTATGCGCTTATACTATAAGCATCTAAAAGGCAAATACAGAAATAAAGACTAAAACTAAGGGAGAAAATAAATAGAACTCAAAGAAAAATGAAGAATCTAAACAGGCAATTCTAAGAAGAAATATGGATGGACAATAAACATAAAATAAATGCTCAACTTCACCCATTTAGTCAAAAGGTGGCAGAGGATTCAAGCAAAAGTTATCGTACTTGTCCTATTAGATTGGTGGTGATGAAAATACGGTAAAAGCCATTGTTAGTCAGTGGTTCAGCTTTATCCCCCTTCCCCATTCCAATCAGATAACTAGGCAATTTATTTCCTTCCATGTGTGCATTGAAGACGTGAAGCTATGAAGCATGCAGAGACCTAGGCAGGGAGGGGGGAAGTGGTAGCTTACAGAAACAAGTATTTGAGGACAAACAGCACATCAAAAGAAAGGTTTCACCTGACAAAGAGGATGAAGGTTCTAGAGCTGTGGAGTCCCTGTGCCTTGCTTCTGATCGCATCTAGGGAAATGCAAAGCTTCAGAGATGATGGCTGGATGTGTGTTGGATCCTGAGGACGGGAACTCCTAGTCACCCAAAGACGGTTAGCTTTAGCAGAGGACAGAAACCCTAGAATCAAAGGCAGGCAGGCTGGGACAATGAGCCTCAATGGTACTAAGACTTTTCTGTATTTGCAACAGGAGCCCAGAATCAAATTTAGGTTAATTTAAATGAAATCATATACCATGATCAAGTGGGATTTATTCCAGGGATGAAGATGGTTCAATGGACATAAATCAAAAAATGTGACATACTACATCAAGGAAAGGAAGAACAAAGATATGATAATCTTTATGATCATTTTAATAAATTATGATAATCTTAATAAATGCAGAAAAGCATGCAGGAAGATTCAACATCCATTTATGATAAACACCCTCAACAAAATGGGGATAGAAGGAACGTACCTCAACATGATGAAAGTTAGTTACGATAAACCACAGCTAACATCATGGTCATTGTGAGAAAGCTCAGATTTACCTCTAAAGCAAGAGCAAAGCAAGGACATCCACTCTCACCACTATTATTCGATAGAGTTGGAAGTCCTAGTTAGAACAATTAGCAAAGAAAGGATATAAAAGCTTCCAAAATTGGAAATAAGAAATAAAACTATCACCATTTGCAGATGACAATATATATAAAAAAAAATCCCAGACACCACTAAAAAAGTTATTAGAAATAATAAATGAACACAGTAAAGTGGCAAGCTACAGAAGTTAATAAACAAAATTGGTTGCATTTCTATGTGCAAACAACAAGCTAACAGAAAGAGAAATCAGGAAACCAATCAGATTTCTAATTGCACCAAAAGGAATTAAATACCTTGGTATTAACTTAACCAAAGAAGTGAAAGACTTGTACAGTGAAAATCAGAAAACACTTGAAAGAAATAGAAGGCACAGAAAGTAGAAAGATATTCCATGCGCATGGATTAATATTGTTAAAACGATTAGATTACCTAAATCAATATACATATTTCATGCAATTCCTATCAAAATTCCAATAGAAACAGAACAAAAACTCACAATTTATTTAGAACTACATACAAAAGACCCTAACTAGGAAAAATCCTGAGAAAAAAAGAACAGAAATGAAGATGTCGCTCCCTGATTTCAGACTCTGCTGCACAGCAAAAGCAAGCAAATCATCACGGTATTGAAATAAAAAACAGAAACACAAGTAAATGTAACAGACTTGAGAACCCAGAAATGAATCCACACAACAAATTTACAGTAAAGGATCCAAAAGCATGTAATAAAGCAAGTCGTTACACATTGCTGGGAAAACTGGAAAGCTACATGCAAAAGAATGAAACTACCACTCTCTACACCATGTACAAAAACTAATGTGACTTGGGTATAAGACTTGACACCATAAAACAGAAAAAAGAAAGTGCAGGCAGTACCCTCTATGACATAGCTCTTAGAGACACATTTGGGGGACTCACCTCCAGGAAAAGGAAGAAAAGGCAAAATAAACAGGACCACATCAAACTAAAAAGCTTCTGCACCATTAAAAAAAATGTATCATCCTAACAAAGACATCCTACTGATTGGGAGAAGATACTTTCATACCATTTCTGGTTAAAAACCAGAAAAATAAATAACTCATAAAACTCAACAACAAAAAAACCTGATTAACAATGGACAGAAAGCATACCCTGGAGGTTTGCGTGCTAAGCGCCAGCGGCTGCACAGGCCAGGGGCACAGGCAAAATTATCTAAAATATATGAAAGTGCTTCTTCCTCCACTTCCTCTCCTTCCTTCGCTCCTCCATCCTCTCCTCCCTTCCTGTCTTTCCTCTCCCTCCCTTCCTCCCTTCCTCCCCTCTCTTCTTCCCTTCCAAATGCATCTTTCTCTTCCCTCCTCCTTCCTCTCTTACAAAACAATGGAGATGATCTGATTAAATACTTTTCCAAAGAAGATATTCAGATGATCAACGGGCACAAGAAAAGATGTTCTCCTGTAATCCACATACCTATGGCTGCCTAATCAATGACAAAAATATCACTGCAAACTAATAAGGAAAGAATGATCTTTTCAACAATTGAGAGTTCCTACTACAACATTTTATTTATATGAAGTTTATAGGCAAAAGTAATTTATGGTGATAAACATTCACCTCTGGTAAGTGGATATTTACTGGGAGGGCGTCAAGAGAGAACTTTCTGGAGTGTTATAAAATGATCTTAATTTGGGTGGTGACGTATGTTTTACATCTGTAAAAATTTATCAAGATGTTCAACTAAGATGCATGCATTTTACTGTATGTAAATGAGCCCAAAAGGGCAAATTAAAAATAATTTCCTCTGGGAGGTTAGATTGGTAAATGAAAGGGATCAGACAGGAAGTTACCACCTTTTATAAGACCTTTGTGTCCTATTTCTTTTGTTTTTAATATGTATGTGCTCAATCATTACATACAAAATAATGTGCCAAAAAAAGCAAGTGAAAATATACTGCATAGTGTGGTTTTTTAAATATCTAAATTTTAAACAAATTTCTCAGATTTAAACTAGAAGGACTGAGTATAAAAGCTCAGGAAGAGACAGCTAGAGGTGACATGAAGATTCCTTAAGATTTCAAAACTTAGTGAATATCTCAGGAGATTTCATATCTGACCACTTTAAGACACTTCAGACTGCTTTATTCATATATATAGATATATATAGATATATATATATCTATATATACTATCACGTATCTTAGCTTACAGGAAATACAGACCCTACCTTTTCTGTAGCTTTATTAGGCCAAGTTCATGTTTCTCTTTTTCCCATGCTAATTCCTTTTCCACTTGGTGAATTTTATAAGCTGTTTTTTTGCCAATCTCAGCACGAATTCTGGAATCTAGATCAAAGTCCTACAGATAAGCAGACATGTCCATTAAAAGAGGTGCTTCGATCAAGGTACATTATCAATTCTATTTTGTACATACAGATTTTTACGTTTTGTCTTCAATTTCATGCTGTATCATAACTTTCTCCCAAATATCATAAGCTCTCTCCAGTCTAGAAAGTTATTTCTTGTCATCTTCCAGGAAATATGGAAGAAAATCTTTGGAAATAATTAACAATAATGCAAATAAAGTTAAAAATTAAAATATTTTCCCAAAATAAAAATAATGCTAAGACTATTTGGAGAGTGTTCCAATTTAAAAAATACTCCACCCCAACTCACTGGACAAGGGGGAAGAACACTTAGTGATGTGGTGGAGGGCAGGGTGTGTGAACACATATGTGAGGAATGGGGAACATATACATATGAGTTTATTTTAATGTGTAGAATAATTATGATACAAAAACAAACAAAAAAAAATACTCCACCCAAATGTGGAGAGGCTAGAAGTTCATGACAGGTGATCATTAACTCACGTGACTCCCGCCCAGGAAAGACACTAAATGGCTGGTGGTTATTCTTGTATCTTAAGTGATGAGGTGTGCAAAATGCTTAGCCCTAGAACTTGCCTCAGTTTCTCTTCATTTTCAATTATGTCTCCCTCAATCTTTTTCTTTCTAAAAGAACATGAATGCTTTTTAACCCAATACAAGTTGGTCTTTTAACTAACATGAGTCATTATGATTTCAGCAAAGCATTTTCATATAAAATGGGCTAACTGCTTCTAAAATTATAGGACCAGATAACCCATAGGTATCGCCAGTATGATAAATTCTGCAATTGTATGATTAGGCCCTTGATAGTATTTCATTTAAGAATTAGAAAATGATTTTTAAAAAAATCACTGACAGGTAAATGGGACTTCACTAGAAGTCCCAAAGGAAATAACATAAAATCAGCTTAAATAATTTGCTGACTTGTCCCCAAAGCTACAACTATACTGAGTCATTGTTTAGAAACATATGGATCGACTCAGTACTTTTCTCCCAATAGCTAATGATGGATTATAGAAATGGAACCACAGAGGGAGTATAAATGTCACGACCCTTATGGGGAGCAGTAAGGAGATCCCTCAAGAAACTGATAATGGAAATTCAATATGATCCAGTTATCCCATTTATTTACCCCTAAAGCATAATAAAACTAATTCAAAAAGATTTATGTACCCATGTTTACTGCAACACTATTTAACGTAGCCAAGGAATTAAAACAACTTAAGTGCCCCTTGTCAGATGAATGGATAAAGAAGATGGGGTCATATCCACAATGAAATACTGCACACCATAAAAAAAATAAAACAAACAAAAAAAGAATTCCTGTCATTTGCGACAACATGGATACTAGAGGGGATTGTGGTCAGTGAAATAAGTCAGGAGAAAGAAATGTCAGATGATAATCTCAGTCATGTGTGTATATAAAGAAACAAAGCAAATGAACAGACAAAACTGTCATCACCCCTTGGACACTGACAGAAGAACTGGAGTGGCTAGAAGGGAAGGGGATGGAGGTGGGAGCCAAGAGTAGTGGGGGCTCGATGAACAGTGGCGGAGGACTATTAGAAATTTAGGGGCAGGGTAGGGTGTGTTATATATATATGATGATGATGAGTAAAGATGCACACCTAAACACATCTTTTGTAAATCAAAGCTACCTCAATAAAATATAAATAAATGGAACCAGAGAAACAAATGATTTATGTACCTGTCCAACAGTTAGATAGCTGGGCTAGGTATGGTCAGTGCTGATGACCAGATTCAAATCTACGCTTATAGCTTATTTTCTTCCAAAAAAAGGGGGAAGTACCGCAATCCAGAAGTAAACTTTGTATTATGTGAAGAGGCTTATCTGCATCAAGTCACGTTCTACAATAGTTCAGTTGCGGCAACACACTGACTAGCCAGAAAAAGATTTTAAAAAATGATTTTAAATGTTCCTGCTGCTTGGTCAACTTGTAGTCCTGATCCATAAACCGCATATGTGAAACTTAAAATCAGATTTATTTGAGGCTTACTGTCCGTTTAAACTGCATATGCTTTGGTAACTCTTCATTCATTTCTAGTAGTTTCAAAAATTCACTCCGCAAAGCTTTGAGCGTTTGCCTCTTGCCAGCCTTTATTTCTTCCGCTTCTTTCATTAACTTGTCATGTTCCCTTTTTCTTCTGGCATTCTCAATACTGAACACAAATTTCAAAGGAAAACACATTAGGAGACAGAACTAGCTGAAGAAAAGAGAAAATTTGTGCTTAATAATTTATCAGTTCATGTAGTTGGGTCACCTCTAAAGTGTCAATTTGTTTTTGCAAACGCTCAGACCAAGAATGCCAAAAATTCCTGTACCTGTAGGCCTTGGGGTCATCAATATCTACTGGAATTGGCTCAGATTCCATTTCAAACTGTAGGAAGAAGAGTAAGACATTAGCCTTTTAAAACCGCATCCTTCTCTTAAAATATCTAATAAAAAGCCCATTGAGACTTTTCTCCTGCCAGCTTCTGACAGCTGTAGGTCTGGAAACACTTTCACAAAAAGTATCAGGAAAAAAACTGCAGCTGCAGCTGACTAAGCTAATTCCGCTCCACGCTTGATTTAAGAGGGAAAACAAGTCTTCAAGCCTAATACATATGCGAAATATTAATATCATAATTCTCCACAGTGAGAATTACTAATATTCATGCTAATAATAAAGAATATGAACAAATGTTTTAGGTCTTTATTACTACTAAATACTATTTGTCAGCATATCCCTTTCATTCATGTATATGAACTCATGTGTATACCGGGAAGATTTTTAAATATATATATGTATATATATATATATATGTATATATACATATATATATACACAATTTTTTTTATTTTAATTTTTGCTTTACTTTATCAAAAGTAGGAAAAGCATAGATTAATACCCCACTCCTCAAGAAAGATAGGAAATCGGAAATATGAATCTGCCTTTAGAAATGATACATTTCATTTAAACGACCATATTAAGACTAGCACTCTAAGCAAAAACGTGATCAAAAGAATATTTTTTTTTTTCAAATGACAGTCATACAGGTAAGTAAATCACTTAAAAGCACTTTATTCACACGATGCACCGCAAAAGTCTTAGACTGGTAAGGAAGAGGAATTATAACCCAATGAACTACACAGAGTCTGAGTTTGCTAGTTAATCAATTCTTAAGCAAAACTGAACTTGGTAACTTTCTATTCTCTTTCATAAAAGATCTGTCTGGCTATCATTTGTAAAAAATATATATATAAAGATTCTTTTGATCAAGTTTTTGATTCGAGTACTAGTCTTAATACATATGAAATTCAAATCTACGTATTTTTATGGAAAGCAAGGTCTAACTTTAAGGTCATAAAATATCAACATAAGGGATGGAGATGGCTAATACACTATAATTGTAATTATTAGCAGTAATTGTCATTACTTTAGTAATTACACTGTAGTTACTTTAGTCACTTAGAATAGAACTATATTGAATTCTATGTGTTGTTTTATTGCCTAGAGCTAAGACCCTGGGCTTTCCCATGTCAGTGTGATTTCCAAGATCTGATATTCAACCAATGTTCTCCTAATCTCAGTTGTTTGAGTTAAACGAAGGTGCTTCCACAACAGTTCCAAGAGACATGCCAACTGTTCTCAGTCCTGTCTACACATTAAAGTCACCAGGACTTGGGAGAGTTTGCTTATAAAATGCTGATGGCAGAGCCTCACCCTCAGAGATTCTGATTTCACTGTTCTTGGGTTGGGCTCACGCACGGTGACTTTCAGTGCCTCCCCAGCTGACTCTACAGTAAGGTGAAAACTACATAGTTTGTTTTTCCAGTTTTCTGATTTTTGTCTCCTTAAAAGCAGATCACCTGCAGTGACTTAATGATGGCAGTCGTAGTAAAAGAATGCCATTATACAAAAGTGAAATGGATTTTTGTCTATCTAATACTGGTTTCCATGGAGAGAGTCAGTACAGGTAGAAAGGAAAAGATTTTCTTATTCACACACTTTTCCTTCTGTAATGCCTCTTCTGAGTTGGGCCTCTTAGACAATTGCCCTCTCTCCAAATGTGGCTGCGATAAAGAGAAACGAATTTTTACCTGCTCATAGCAGCGAATTCTACATTCTTTGTATGTTATTTTTGAAATTGAATATCAGTCAAATGGAAAGTCAGTGTCTTCACAGGGATTTTAACTATGTTCTTTCCAAAACAACTCATGACTCTTTAGGAGCAATTCTAATAGTTATTAGTAATTTTTATCAAATGGAACAACTCTGATAGCAGAAAATTCAGACCTTATTACAAGGCAAAGGATATAACTGGGGAATATGAAACCTCAATCTTGACTACAAAACCAATCATCTATAACTGCCTAAGAAAAGAAACACTTGCACTGAATCTTTGCTCACAATCCACTCTGTCAAATACTAATACTAAAGTTAAAGGATTTTTACAACCCACTTCAAAGGTGCAAAGTCAGGTGTCCACCCCACATACCTCTTCAGTGAGTCAATGAAAAGCAAAATATGGCTGGGGAGAAAAAACTACATTTTCAAACAAAGAATCTTTGATGAGAAAATAAGTCATTGCTGCAGAAAAATTGGTAGCCTTTTTAATGTGGTGAATCCCACACCTTCATGAAAATTCGGTCCTTCATATTTGATAATAGAGCCACCAAAGTTAAAATTATAATAATGGCAGGAAGAGAAGACTATAAACTAATCATGTATCTAAATAGTTTTCTGTTTTTAAAGAATATGAGCAATTTTAACATCCAAGTTTTAAAATAAAAGGATCTTCAGTCATTTGCTAACTAGTTGCGTACCCTGGGAGATGGCACTTTGGCTTTCATGCCTTTTTTTAAGTCAAACTCAGGAAAAATGCTGAAAAGGAAGATATTACTATCTGCTCCCACGGTCACGAGGAAGCGGTCGTCGAAGCTGGTGGAGATGGCTTTGATGCATCCGTAATCACTGTCGTGCATGCTGAAGTGCCAGTAGTCTGCCATTTGCGTCAGGGAAGTGTCCTCCTGCCTAAGGATATAGACGCGAATGGCTCCATCTTGCATTCCGCAAAACATCATGTATTGGTTGATGCTAGGAAACAAAACGAGTACATTTCTCTTCAGATTAATCTGAAAATGTTTATTTCTCAACTGACAAAAAATGATGACTTTTTTAACAAAGGTATTATTGCCTAAATTCTGTCACCGTCCCCCCAGTTCATAAGTGACACCCTAACAAACGATGGGGTCTTAGAGAACTGATACAAAGGGGTAGAGGGGAAAGTCCATTTGCAATCTGGATCTCATACATTTAGTCTCCAAAAGAATGACTGGCATATAGTCAACTCTTGATTCTTACAGAATGAATGATTCAATTTGGGATAAATCCCAGAATCCATGGATGCCTAACTCTTCATTATCTGATCATGCAGTAACATCCTCCTAAGTAACAGAAAATAAACCCATCTATGATATAGAAATCCTGACAGATTACTTGATAGAGGGAATTGAAATAGTCTCAGGTTTCGCTTTATTTAACTCAAATTGTTCAAGTAGCACTCCATTTTGGGCAGATCTTTAAAAGCTAACTTCATGATAGACAAAATCTTAAGACACTAAAGACATTATTTAAGTTTTCCAAATTCTCTTTACTTGAAAGTGATAGTGTGGATGGGATTATCCTCTGCATCTTCAAGAAGACGAAAATCCGAAGGTTCATCTTTCCTTTTTGTGATATCACTGGTGTTGTCACATGGGGGGAACTCACAGTGATACAGGAAACCAGCGTCATAGCCGCCCTGGAAAAGAGATAAATAGATGGTCTAAACAACTAGTTTTATATATGATCACAGATGGGTATTATAGAGCACTTCCATTCCCAAGTCGATACAACAATACCATTATACGAAAATAATAAAACACCATACAATGATTTGTTTCCACTTTAAAATGTCAGTATCAGAGCAATCGCCTCTGATTACCCACTGAAATCCATTTCATATAATATTCTGAATAATATTTAATTGAATAATGAATAGTATTTAAATTCTAAATAGTATTTAGTAAGAGTGTTAAGCAGGTCATTGTTTTCAAAACTGGTTTCTAGTCTAGGACATTGTTTTTCTCTCTGAGAAACTGTCTGTTCTGAAAGTGGCAGCTGAAAGGCTAAGCTGAGAAGAGTTGTGTCTAGTCTCCCAGGTGTAGAGAGAAAATCCAAAGGGAAGGTGTCAGTTATAAACAAACTTTCCACTGGACGTCCGCCTGCGGCTCAGAACCACTATACTCTACGTGTATGAGTGGACTAGAGCTAGACTGGACCCCAGAGAAAATGAAGCCTAATTCCAAGTCACCTCAATCACTGTATGGAAGTGGTCTTAAATTTCTTACTGCTTTTCAGATCCAAAACAAATTTCCAGGAGCTAGTAGTAATAAAGAGAGACTCAAACTAGTATTGGAGTTCTTCCACATAAAAGGTCTACCATTAAAAAAAAGGAAAGAAGAAGAAAAAAGAAAAAAACAGATCAGAGAAAAAATCATGAGCTGTTTTCAAAATGGACTTCAAAATAACTATAACTAACATATTTAAGGAATTTGAAATCAGTAGAGAAAAGTTCAGCAGTCAATTCAAGTCTATAAAAAAATGGAAAAATGTGAATCTAGAACTGAAAATATGGTGGAAATTAAAAACTTAATCAGCCGATTCAAAAGCAAGCAAACACAGATGAAAATGGAGGTATGAAGTCAGAGATCAGAAAAAATAGCCAAGAAACAGAAAGGAAAAATTTTTTAAAAAGTGTAAGATACATGTGAAGCATAGGAATGAAGTTAATAGACACGAAACTGGAATCCCAGAAGAGAGTAGAAAGATGGCCCAGAAGTAATATTGTGGTAAGATGACAAAATTTTCCAAAAATATGTTGGAATACAAGAGTGCTATGAATCATAGCTTGATAAATATGAAGAAATTATACCTTTGAAGACAAAATTTTAAAGAGAAAAAAAATATCAGTTTTCAGAAAAACAAAAAGAGGCAACTGACAGAATGACAGACAAAAGATGATAAAAATGCTACAATGTACAGCTTAAACTTAAATAATATTATGATGCAAAGTTCCTTTAATAAATTTTTTAAAAAAGATAAAGCTTAAAAAAGAAAATATTGGTGTTTCCTGGTGGAGGAAAGCTTCAATCAGTCACCTCCAAAGGAGCACAGTCCAGATACATCCCAAGGACTCAGGCTCACTTCTTTAAAAAAAAAAGAATGGTGGCAGCACCCACTGGACAGTGGTGAAGAACACCTGGTGATTTGGGGGAGGGCAGGGTATGTTGACATATATCTGAGGAACGGGGACCCCATACAAGTGAATTTGTTTTAATGTGTAAAAATTTTTAAATGATTAAAAAAAAGAAAGAAAATATTCAATAAACATATAATTCATAGTAAGGCAAAATAAAAACACACACCAAAAACAAAACAAAAAAGCAATTTGCCACCCAGCAGGCCTACACCAAAGAAAATACTAAAGCTTATTTTTTAAGCATAAGTTACAATTACAAAGGTATAGAAAGGAGTTAAAATAAAAATAAACTAGCACTCTCTAGTGGCCTAGTAGATAAGACTGCTGCAGTTTAGTCCACAGACTCCCAAGGACATATATCCCAGGTTTGAGGCCCAGGATGCGGGGGAAGAAGTAAAATAAATGAAATAAAGTTCTTCTTCCTCCTCTCTCTTCCTGCCTCCCTGCCAAACTTTCCTTCATTTCTCCCTGCAACTTTCCTTTAAAGAAAGAGAATAAACCCAAACAATATTAACAATATAAGATAATACTAAAATGCCTTTGTACAATAAAAAAATGCCAAAAAATGCAATGACAATTCAAGGGATACATAGCATTAAAGTGCTCTGAAATCACTGTTCTCTAGAACTAGTCTAAAAATAAATTTATAACAAAGTATATTAAGAATAAATATGATCTTTAGGGTCAACTCTAAAAGAATAGTAAAAAAAAGTTTAATTACCTAAAGAGGAGGAAATCTCTAGTCATAACTAGGAAAACTATCCAATCACTTAATAAAGTGAAAGGCGAACACAGAATTAATGTGATAAATAGAAATAATTCCAGAATGCATCATTAATTAAATTAAATGCATATGGGTATGGTACTCTATTAAAATAAAGACAGATCATTCTACAGGCTTAAAAAAAAAACAGCCTAACTATACACTGCTTACAAGAGACATACTTTGAATATTATGGCTATCAAAGTGAAAGGGAAAAGAACCATGACAACTCTTAAGAGTTTGGGCTTAGTAATGGGGGTAGATGTTTGTCCCATTTACTGGAATGGAGATGAAGCAGGTTCGTATAGGGTAAGTGTAACCTAAAAATTATATTTTGAACATGATAGTTTTCAGGTGCCATGTTGAGCTGTCAAATTGAATATATAAGTTTTAATAAGGGAGGAGAGGTCAAGATTAGAAATAAAAAATTTAACTGTATTGGCATATAGTTGATCTTTAAAACCAGGAGCCACCTAGCAAGAAATAAGGGGCCAAAGATCACATCAAATTTCAAAAGCAAAAAAAAGAGATTGAAAAAGGAGTGGCCAAGATAATGTGACATCTTGGAAGTCAGGGGGGAAAATCAAGTCTATGAAAAGTGTGGCAATGAAGTGACCACTGACCTTGGCAATAAAGAAATCCTGATGAAGTGAAAAGGTAGTGACAGAAACCCAACTGGAATGGGTTGAAGACCAGATAGGAAATAAAGAGATGAAGACAACTGTTTTAAAGAAAACTCAAGTTTTCCTATAAAGGAGCAATGGAGGGGAAAGAAGAGAGGTTAAAGAAAAAAATTAAGATGAATACTAGAATATGTTTATATGTTGATGATTGGTAAACAATTATAGCAAGCATCTTTTTAGATCGGAATGGCATGAAACAAGAAATCAACCAAAAAAGGAAAGAGGGGAAATTGCAAACATGCAGAAGATAAACAATATGCCACCAAACAAGGAAGTAAAAACTAACAAACAAAAAAACTCTAGCATAAAATACATAACTTTTAAGAAACAAAAGGAAAGTTTATGGCAATACAGGCCTATCTCAAGAAACAAGAAGTATCACAAGTTATAAACCTAAGCTTACACCCTAAAGAAACTGAGAAAAGTAAAAATGAAACCAGAAGTCAGTAGAATGAAGAAAATTCTTTTAAAAAAATAGGAGCATAAATACAATAGAGATCAAAAGACAATTTAAGGAATCAATGAAAATCAAGATCTGGTTCTTTGAAAATATGAACAAAATGGAAAAGCTATTTGCCAGACTCACAAAAAAGAAAGAAAACAAAATCAGAATCAAAAAGAGAGAAGTCACAACACATGCCACCGAAATACAACGGATCACAGGAAAATATAAAGACCTATATGGCAACAATTTGGATGATCTAGAAGAAATGGATAAACTCTTAGAAAGCATAAACATTCTAAGACCAAAAACCAGAAAATTTACACAATCAAGAACAAGGAAGCAGAGACACAAAAGCCTCCCCCAAACAAGTCAAGGACAAGATGGTTTCACTAGTGAATTCTAACAAACATTTGAAAAATTTATTACCATCGCTTCTCAAAATCTTTCAAAAAATTAAAATAAATGCAAACGTCCAAACATCCTATGGAGTGAACATCAATCAGACTGATTCCAAAACGAGACAAGAACAGCACCGAAAAAGAAAATTACAGGACAATATCTCTGATAAAAATACACATAAAATTCTTCAACAAAACACTAGCAAACCAAATTCAACACCTCATTTACAAAAATCAATTACCCTGATCAAATAGGATGCAGTCTAGGGACGCAAGGATGGTACCACATATGCACGTCAATAAATGTGATGTACCACATCGAAAAAATATCTTAAGATGATTTCAGTGGATGCAGCAAAAGCATTTGAGAAGATTCAACATGTTTTTATGCTAAAACTCTCAGAAAAGGGTATAGAAGAATGTACCACAAATAAAAAAGGTCAAATACGGCAAACCAACAGTGAATATCATACTCATTGGGGGAAAATTGAAAATGTTTTCTCTAAATATCAAGAACAAGAGTATCCACTCACCACTATTATTCAAAGGTGTTGACAGGCTCAGGCTAAAATAATTAGAAAAAAGATATAAAAGCTCTCCAAATTGGAGAAGTGAAATTATCACTATTTGAAGATGACATGACAATATATACATAAATTCCAAGGACTCTAGTAAAAAATCATTAAATGCAATAAATGAACACAATAAAATGGCAAGCTACAACTTTTAAAAAATTAGCTACATGTCTATGTGCAATTAGCAAACTAGCAGAAAATCAGGAAAACAATCTGACTTACAACTGCATCAAAACGAACAAAATAACTTGAAATAAACATAACCACAAAAGTAAAATACCTGTACATTGAAAATTATAAGGCACTGTTGAAAGAATTAGAAGATATAAAGAAATGGAAAGCTATTCCATGTTCATGGATAGAAGGGATTAATATTGTTAAAATGGCTATATTACCTAAAGCAACATACAAAATCGGTGTAATCCCTACTAAAATCTCATCGGTACTCTTTGTGGAAAAACAATTTTTCAAGCGCATGAAATTTATTTAGAACTACATACAAAAGACCCTAAAGAACAAAAAATAATCCTGAGAAAAAAGAACAAAAATTGAGGTATCACACTCCTAGATTTCAAACTATATTGCAAAGCAATCCAATCAGTATGGTATTTGTAATAAAAACAAAACAAAACAAAACAAAACAAAGCACACAGGTAAATGTAACAGAATTGAAAGTCCAGAAACAATAACCTGAACAATTTGAGGTGATTCTGCTAAGCAAAATAAGCCAAAAAGGAAAAAAAAAAATCAGATGGTTTCACACATATGTGGATTATTAAGAAGCCAAATGGGTACACCCTGGTTGGAGTAGCAGTTGGGTCAATCACCTCCAAAGGAGAGTAGGCCACTTAAACCTGAGTTGAAGTCCCAGGTGAGGGGGCAGGGAGGGGAGTGAGGGGGCAGAAACTAAAAATGAACAACTAAGTAAAAATATGAACTAAATAAAAATAAAATAGGATGCACCCTGGTTGCCTAGGAGTCTAGCACCCTGGGAGCAGTCCCACATACATCCCAAGGTCCCAGGTTCAAGACCCAGGGTCAGGGAGTAAAAACTCATGTGAACAACTAAACAAAAATAAAGTGCTTCTTCCTCTCCCTTCTTTCCTGCCTGCCTCTGCTCACCTTCATTCCTGCCTGCACCTCTCTGTTAAAAAATTTTTTTAAATAAGATGAAATAAAATAAAAGGCTACTTCTTCCTCTCTCTTCCTGCCTGTCTGTCTATTCAACCTTCATTAGTGCCTGTACCTTTCCTTCAAAAAAATAAATAAATAAAGCAGCCGCAAAACCAGTAAATTAAAAAACACAACAAAACTCTCAGGTTATAAAGACAGAGAAGGAAATGGGGGGAATCTGGGATTGGTTGAATGAATGAATAATGGATAAAATTCCATATGACATACATGTAATGGAATGCTATTTTTTTTAAAAAAGATGAAATCCTGCCATTTGCAAAAACACAGATGGATCTAAAGAAACCAAACACACAGAAGAACCAAATCAAACAAAAAAATAGATGTTTTAATCTCTAAAGTAAGTGGTTACTATAAGAATAAGGGGAGAAGGGTGAGCAAATTGAGTAAAAGTTTCAGTAAAAAGGTGGAGGACAGAGTTGAAATGTCAGTGAACTAATTCACAGAGTTGATGGATGACGGTGATACCTCAAACCTAATAATGTTACTACACAGTGTTACCTCAATAAAAACAATTTTTACAGAATTGGGTAAAACAGTTGATGATACAGGTGGTTTATTTCAGGAGCATATATTTGAGAAAGTGAGAGGGCATGGGATTAAGAGGTCTTTCATATGCTTGGAAGGCTGCAGGGATCATTCAATTGTAACAATAGGCAAAGCTGACAAAATTTGCAAGATCTAACTGTGACAAGATCAGTAAATTCCAGATGACTATTTTCTTAGTGAAGATGAAATAAGACTATCATTGGAAAGTGAGGGAAGGTGCAAAATGTTTGAGGGGAGAAGAAAGAATTAAAGTTAAAATTTGGAAGGTGGGAAAACGAACATGGAAGGGGAGCAGAACTGGCCTGCAGTGTGAGCGCTGACTTCAAAATGGCAGCCGTGACTTAAGAATGGTGGCTGGACCTTCTACAGCAGTCTATTTGGGTGCAGTCAAAGAGCTGGCAAATAATTGGATCAAGTCATCTTAGTGTTGCTGTCTCAGTGAACTAAGGCTTAACCTCATATGCTGGTGTAGCTTAATAGTTAAAAGAGATTACCCCTTGTACCAGGGAGAATGACTATTATCCTAAAGAATGGAAACAACAAATGCTAGAGAGGGTGTGGAGAAAAGGAGACTCTTACACATTCTTGGTGGGAGGGAAGACAGTGCAACCATTATGGAAAGCAGTCAGGAGATTCCACAAAAAAAAAAGAATGAAAATCCAATATGATCCAGTTATTCCTCTATTGGCTAATCAGCCTAAAAAAGCAACAACACTTATTCTCTGAGATATATGCGTCCCCATGTTCACTGCAGCATTATTTACAATAGCTAAGAGCTGAAAACAACCTAAATGCCCATTGACAGATGAGTGGATAAAGAAGATGTGGTCTATATACACAATGGAATACTAAGCAGCTATCAAAAAAAGATGAAATCCTGCCATTCAAGGCAACATGGATGGTTGACTGGAGGGTATTATGCTTAGTGAACTAAATCAGAAAGAGAAAGAGAAACATCAGTTTGATATCACTCGTATGTGAGTATAGAGACAAGTAAATGAATGAACTGAATTAAACAAAAACAGACATGAAAACTGAACTAAATCAAACAATACACTTTTAGCCAAAAAAAGGCAAATCAAAGGTTGCAGGAAGGGAGTGGGGAGAAGGATGGGAATGCAAACGGGGTGGAGGGAATTAAATATAAGTTAAAGGAAAAATTGAAATGGTGGTAGATTTACTCTTATCATACACAGATGATCTGCTATGATGTACACCTTAAACACATTTCATGCTATAATGCAATATTCCTTCAATAAAATCAGTTATTAAAAAAGGTGGACTCTAGATCCTGCCTGAGTCCAGATCCTAGTTTCAACCTCTTATCATTTATTTGAACTTGGATAAGTTACTTAACCTCTCCATGTCTTGGTTTCTTATCTACAATGCAAAGTATAAGAGTACCTATTACATAGGGTTATTAATAAATCATGCAGACTGGTGCCTGGTACAGAACAGGTTTCTATATTTGTCAGACGAAATACATGATGCTTAGCTAAATTTGAATTACAAATAAACAACGAATACATTTTTAGTACAAATATGTCCCCTGTGTATTTATCTGGCAACCATGAGAGAAAACACTGAGTCAACACTCAGCTTGATAATAATATTTGCATGTATGTTTGAAGGACACTAGAACTCTACAATAGTACAGCTATTTCCAGGCCTCTCTCTTTTATGATATGAGGAAATTTCCTGGGAGCAGGAGACCATATCTTATGTATCCCTTTACCCCTTGAGAGTCATCAATCATTTGTTTCATGAGACACAGAAGATGAAGAGATGAGGTACTATTTGTTGGAGTTATAAGGTGCCTCTGTCCTACTTTCAATCCTTCTTGCGTGTCTTCTTAGAAGTTGCTATACCAAGATAAATTTCTAGAAAAAGTTGAAGAGGGAAGGAGTTCTTCTCATCACTCCTTATAGCAAAAGTCCTTGGCTAGTCTGTGATTTCACAATGCTCTTTCATATAGATGTTTATACCAGTTACTATTTTTTTGGTGAATGGAACTGAAATTGGTGACAACTTTATAATGAAGGAAATCTTGCTTGCAATAGATCAACAAAATGTTCTATGATGAGTAGAAAATATATGATTAGAGGACATAACTGTGACATCATGGGACAGTCCTTGATACTCATCTCCGAGATCCATTTTTCTCTTCTTCCTGACTAGCCAAGTCCCAATTTTGTTCAGGGTGGCAAAGCGAGCATCTAAAAATAATTGTCTCCTCAGACGTCCACATTTCCACACAGCATAGTTGAAGATAATGAAATGCAAGCAACTTTTCAAAATTTAAAAACAACAGAATCAGCTGGAAAACCCCATTATCCTTTGCCCTTCTACCTTTTTCTCCCCTTTGACCTCCAGAACATGTATGATTTCATAGATGAGAACAGATATAGCAATAGATATACGAAAGATATTTAGATGATATGAACAACTGTAACTCACATTCACTCATCAAAATTCACACAGTCAATCGTGGTTAATAAGTGAAGTCTTACCATTAAGTCTAAGACAATAGGCTTGTGCTGGAAAATAATTACTAAAACTATATAGGATCAAGGCTGAGATAAAGATTGCTTACCACATATTACTCACCAATGACACCCAGAACTTCCCTGGCCCAGAATAAAATCCACAAAGGATGTGAGGGGTTGTTGGTGGAATAAAGATTTCAGGTAATGGTTCCTCTTCCTCTTCCTCTTCCTCCTCCTCCTCCTCTTCCCCGTCAACTTCCTTTTTTCCATCTTCTCCTGTCTCTGCTAACAGCTTTCTCCTTTCTTCCTTTTGCTTCTCCTTCAACTCCTTTAATTTCTTTCTCTTTTCAATCTCTATGAATCTCTTTGGCAAAAGAGACAGTAGAAGACAGAAAAACAATGGTGACTCCTTCATTCATTTACACTAGTGGAGATGAAAGAAAGCAGAAGAGAGGGTTCTAGAAAAGCTCACAGTTCAGATATAACAATGGCATTTAAAAGTAATGATCAACTTGGAGATTCAGCTTTCTCATGAACATTTCAATTCATTAGAATTTTCAGTTCTGTAATACTCCCATTGAGCTTAAAGAAATTGCTTTAACATTTTTTTTCCTTACTAGAGAAGCTATATACAGTTTCTCTGAGTCTAACACTGTCAGCCCAGAAGCTGGGTGAACTGAAAGAGCTAAGAGTTAATTGTTTTTATCTTTAGTATTTCTGTGGTTTAGACCCTCAGCATCTATTAACTGGCTGTTGCAAAAAATTCCCAACACTGTTTCATGACCTCCCATCTTTTACCTCTTTATTCTGTTTATCCCTCAGAATTATCCTCCTAATTTACATGCTCTCATCTCCACAGTCCCCTCCTCAAAAACTCACAATGGATCTCAACAATCTAGGAATTAAACTGAAATATTGTGGCTGGTATTTTAGACTAATCACAGCCTTCTATCACATTCCTCCACAAATTACCTCCATTCTTTATTTTCTGACACCAAAAAACTCCTTACAATTCCACTTTCCCTCAGGAAATTCTCCCAGCTTTTACTGCCTTCCTCCTCATCTCCATCCTCTCACAATCCTTCCATTCTTTAAATATGCCAAGTACTAAATGTCATCTTGAGTAGCTGTCTTTGACCTCCTCTCATCAGAATCACATATCCTTTACTCCTCACACCCCTGAAGCTCTTCTCCTTACACTCTGAACTTAATATATACTCACTACTGCCTTTAATACAGTTAAAGTTTCTACCAGATTCTAAGGCCCTTAAAGTCCTAACTATGTCTTATTCTTCTATGTATTATTCTTTCCCAGCACTTCACAGATCATTTTATATTCTGAGAAAGAAAAAACAAATACTAGAAAACAATGAAAGAATCATATCTCATACCAGAATCTTAGATTTGACACTTGAGAAATGGAAATATTTTATGCACAAGTCTTTGATTTCATAGGAAACTGCATCACGGTTCTCCACCTCTTCCTCCATCACGGTTGGACATGGCGCCTCAAGGACATAGCCATTCTCACAGAGAATCAGCAAAGTACTTTCAGGCTGAAAAAGAAAGTCTAAACATCATTTACACGTAGGCACATTTATAGAAGAACAGACCAAAAAGGTCATAAGCCTGGGAAATTATAATTGGTGCAATTAACCACTTTTAAGAGAGATGTAATTCCTCACTACAGCTGTCACTAGCAACAAACCAATTGTATTACCCACTCTACATAATTATTAAAACCAATCATCATTATATTATTAATCATAAGCTAAGTACTCAAAGTAGATTGAGATTTATTTCCTTCATTGCTGCCATCTTTTTTGAGCCCATGTGGTTTGTGAAATATGTAATCCCAAAGGGATTTTATAATTAAGGCTGTCAAGGAAAATCTTCAGCGTGTGGTTCCCTCTCTCTCCTTCTCCCCCCTCCCCCTCCCCCTCTCCCTCTCTCTCCTTATACACAAACCCTCCCAAGGAAACCTGATGGCCAACCCAGAGGCTTCATTACCACTCACAATTAGATTCTAAATTAATCTCTCCAACTCAGACCTCACTCTTGAGTTCCAAAATCGTGTATGTAACCATATACGAGCAATCTTCATGTCAATGTTTCATAGGTGCATTATACAAAATGTTCATTCATTATTTCATTCAATATTTACTTGATATGTATCTACTATATACTTGGGATGTTGAAATGTAAATTATAATAAGTATAATATATAATAGTATGAGTAAAATTATAAGTAGGAAAATAGATTCAGTCCCTGCCATTATAGAGCTTACCTCCAAGGGGAGAGAGCCTGTCATTCAACAAATCATAGAAAGAACGCAGAGTATAAGAGCAACAAGAGTTAGAGAGGTATCATGAAAGCAAAAAAGTGGTTATGCAAGAGTTCCTGAGAAGGTGGTTCCTAAGCCTGGAGGTGAAGGGTGAGAAGAAGGTAATTGCATAATGAGTTAGGGGAGCACTGGGGGAGCATGCTCTGTAAAGGAAATGCCATCTGCAAATATCCTGTGGCACATTTGAGTTTATAAGAAAGTTGTGAGCGTGGATGGCATCACCTAGATAAAGAGAACAGAGCAGAGAGAGAGAGACTGGGTGAAGGAGACTGAGAAGGAATGACAAGATGTTGAAAGGGAATCAGGAAAGCAAAATGTTCCAAGTCAAAGGAGATCATATTTCAACAAAGGAAGGGAAGGGTCGACGGGGTCAAGTGAGGCTAAGAGGTCAAGAAAGATGAGAACTAAAAGGGTTAAATGGACATTACGGATGTCTTTATACAAGCTGATTTCTGGAACAATGAGACTAGAAATGAGGTTCGAGTGTGTAAAGGAGGGCAGGATGTAAGGAAATGGAGTCTGTAGGAATGATCAATCCTCTCGAGAAAGGAGCAGTAGCTGGAAGAGAATATGAGATGAAGGACTTTAGTTTTTGTAAGTAGGAGAGAGACCCAAATGAACACTTGCAAATACTGATGGAAAGGATCCAGTAGGTTCGTCTACATAAAGTTTAATGTACACGAAAGAAAATTAGCATGAGATTTTGAGAGAGGAAAAAGTGGAGACTGTAGAATCCAAGGACAAGAGGCAGAACTGACCTCAAGTAGGAAGGGAGAGAGCAGACAGCAGAGAGGCTATAAAAAGAGGACACGGAATAAGTGGATGAAGAGGGTGGATGAAGAGGTAATGAAATTTCATATTAGGCAGTGGAAAGTGGAAGAAGTTTCTGTCTGAGGGTTCCTAGCTTGTCCATGAAGTGAGTGATGCTGAGTGTGACAGTGTGAGTAGGAGGTTCGAGGGCGAGGAGAGAAGTTGTAAAATAGTCACTGCGGACACGCCCTGGTGGCTTAGCGAGTAAGGCTACTGGATGCAGTCCACATATATCCCAAGGATCCAGGTTCAAGACCCGGGGTCAGCGGAAACAACCCAGATGAACAACTAGATGAAATACATGTTTCGTCCTCCTCTCTCTTCCTGCCTGCCTGCCTACTTGCCTTCATTCCTGCCTGCACCTTTTCTTTAAAAAGGAAGGAAGGAAGGAAAGAAGGAAGGAAAGGAAGGAAGGAGGGAAGGAAGGAAGGAAAGAAGGAAGGAAGGAAGGAAGGAAGGAGGGAGGGAAGGAAGGAAAGAAGGAAGGAAGGAAGGAAGGAAGGAGGGAGGAAGGGAAGGAAGGAAAGAAGGAAGGAAAGGAAGAAAGGAAGGAAAGAGGGAGGGAAGGAAGGAAAAGAGGGAGGGAGGGAGGGAGGGAATAGTCATTGTGGATGAAAGAGGAGTTGTTCAGAATAATGTCAGAGTCGTCAAGCCATCCCATGGATTGTATTAAAGTTGTTTGAATCCCTAAATTATGAAAAAGCTAATCTTCCTTGATGTAGGACTCTCTTTGGCTGCCTTTGGCTGATTACTCTAGGCAAATATAAATAAGTGGTGGATATCCGGGGATGAAATTGTGCCAGGCAGGTGTGAAGAGATAGAGAAACGGGAGATCGAGGCATTGGAATAGTGTTATTGATTTACACTGAAATGAAGCATTATGAAATTTAAGTTGGCTGTGAAAGGAAATGAAGAGAGTGAACTAATTGGTTAGAGAAAGCAAACAGAGAATGGACAAGAGGTTCCTGTGACATCAGAAAACAATGGAGCAGGACTAACCAAATGAATGGACTGAAAAGGAGAGAAGTGGATGTTAGAATGTGGGATATTTGAAATATTTTCCTTTAAGGTTGAGTTCTTACAAGCTATGGCCTGAATCATGTACCCCACCCCAATTCATTCTATTGATGTTCTAACTCCTAGTTTAGCAGAACGTGACCTTTTTTTAGAGGTAGGGCTTTCGAACTTCGTAACTAAGTTAAAACAGGGCCATGGGGTGTGGCTTAATCCAATATGGCTGGTGTCATAATAAAAGATTAGGACACAGAGGGAAGACCTTGTGAGGACACAGGAAGGTTGTCATCTACAATTCAAGGAGAAGCCTTAGAAGAAACCAAACCTGTCAGCACCCTGATCTTGGACTTTTAGCCTTAACTCTCAGAAAACAAATCTGTTGTTTAAGCCATCTTAACTGTGGTATTTGGTCAAAGTAGTCCTAGAAAACTAACACACGTGATAACAGCATCCAGTGAGTGGTTGTGAAAACGTAAGGATCATGGGAAATCTGGTCAAGAAGCTCAGAGGTCAGTGCTGTTTGATTTTTTTATGCTCACAGTGTCAAGAGCGTCAAGACCATTCCAACTGCTTGCATGGTGGATTGAGAAAAAGACAACCATACTCTCAAAATTGTAACAAAGGGGCAAGATTGACCAGGTGATCAGCAAAGCAGTGTAAAAAGAGATGCAATTAAATTAAAAATCTCCAAAAAGTTGTCTTTTTAACCTTATTTTTATGAGTTTCAAATCATAAAGCTAATATATAAATGTTGCCACAAGTAATGCTGTACCAAGATGTATAAAGGAAAAACTAATATTTCACTCCTTGATCCCAAACTGATGTAGTGAATGCTAAGAAGTTGATTTGTATCCTTCCACATTTTTCTCCTCAGGATATAATTTTTTAAGAAGGCAAAAGGGCATTCATTTACTCAGTAAGATATAGTCAAGTCACATCCATGAAGATAACATAACCAGACACTGGTAGAAAAAAAGATACCAGGTATGAGAGTCGATAAAATAAATACCAAAAAGAAGAAGAAAAATCTAGAAGACTTCAGATGTTGAAATTATCGGACACAGTTTAAATATGTAGGTAACTACAGGGACTCAGTTTTGTTTCCTGGACCAGGAAGAACAACTATGATGTATAACTAAATAAAAATAAATAAGGTGCTTCTTTCTCCTCTCTCTTCCTGCCTGCCTGCCTGCTCGCCTTCATTCCTGCCTGCACTTGTAAGAAAAAAACTACAGAAAACAAAAAGTAATAAAACTATCAAAATAAATGTGAAAGAGGACCAAATACAACTTCAGAATTCAAAACATACAAAAGCTAAAATTAAGATCACAAAGGATAGCTTTAAACACAAGATCAATGAAGAGCCAGTTTATCCCTAGAAAATAGATATGATTTCTGTAAAATACAACCTGGAAAAACTTTAAGCTAGACAATATAAGTGAGAGGAAAAGAAATTTAGAGAATAAAGCTGAGATATTCTAACAAGATTGGGATTTGAGAGTGGACACAGCAACCAAAGCAACAAAGAGGCGAATTCTTTCCCAAAACTAATGTGTGATACAAATCCATGAATTCAAGCCCCTTGGAAACATCAGAATGGAATTTCAAAAAACCAAAAAAAGAGAAAATCAAACACAGTCAGAAAAGAAAGACAAATTACCTGCAAAGGAGTGATAATCACAGCAACAAGAGGCAGAAGCCATGGAAGTTGGAAGACATTGTAATGACATCTGGAATGCACTGAAAGAAAATGACCACTATCTAGAACTGTATGCCAATAAAAATATCCTTCAATAATTAAAGAAAAAAAATCCACAAATAAAAAATGAGAAAACTTGACCTAACAGGTCTGCAGAAAGAAAAGTCTCATCAATAAAGGCTGTTGGGAAAAGTCAAGAGCCACATGCAGAAGAATGAAACTAGACCACTAATATGATACACACACAAAATTTTTTTTAATGGGTTAAAGACCTGGAGAGAAGACCTGAAATCATAAAGTACATAAAGGAAACAGGCAATAAGTTCCTTTAGATCCATCTTAGAGATATCCTTGGGGGCTCAATTCCAGTGACAAGACAAATAAACACAACCAAATGGGACTACATCAAATCAAAAAGCTTTGGTATAGCAAAACAAAGTATAAAAATACAAAGACATCCTACTGAATGAGAGAAGATACTTGTACACTCATCAGACGAGGGCTTAATATCCAAAAATATAAAGAACTCATAAACCTCAACAACAAAAATATGATTAAGAAATGGGCAGACGATCTGAATAGCCACTTCTTCAAGAAGACATACAGCTGGCCAACAGGCACATAAAACCATGTTTGTTTATTATTAGAGAAATGCAAATAAAAACAGTAATGAGACATTACTGCACATCTTGAGATGGATAGTATCCAAGAGATAGAAACAACAAATGCTGGGCAGGATGTAAAAAAGAAGGGAATCATCGCACACTGGTGGAAATGTAAATTGGTGCAGCCAAAATGGAAGTCAGTATTGATATTCTGCAAAACAAATTTAAAAATAGAAGTTCCATACAATCCGGTTATCCCACTGCTGGATATTTGCCAAAAGAAACACTAATTTAAAGAAATATATGCAACCACATATTCATTGCAGCATTATTTACAATATCCAAGCACTAGAAATACCCTAAGAGCCCATCAAGGATGAGCTAAGATAAACATGTGGGTGTGTGTGTGTATACATGTATATATACACATATATGTACATATAGATACACACAGAGAGAGGAGTATTACTCGGTTGTTTAAAAAATCCTGAAATTGCCAACGACCTAGAGGGTATGCTTAGTAAAATATGTCAGAGAAAGACAAACTCATATGCAGTACACACAGGAACCAAACATACACATGAAGTAAATAAAACAAAAGCTTTTAAATCATAAGAGCAAATTAGTGGTTACCAGAAGGGAGAAAAAGGGTAGGATAATCAGGAGAAAGGGCAATGGTATGCTGAAAGAGAATTAAACTTAGTGCTGAACTTAATGTGGATTATACAGATGCCGATTTGTAATTATACACACGTAAAACATATATAGCATTATAATGCAATGTTACTCCAGTAAAACTTATAAAAAAATAAGTAAATTCAGGAATATAATAAAAGAACATAATCTATGACAGAAACATAAAATAGGATATATAAAGTCAAAAGCTAAAATGTGACAAATCTCCAGAATGACTGATTAAACAAGAGGAAGAGAGGAAAACGAGAGAAAGAAGAGGAGGAAAAGACCAAACAACCAACATAATAAATGAAAAGATGACATCACTACAGATCCTGTGACATTAAGCCGCTGCTTTCTGACCACTGGAAACAGGTAGAGGTTAACACTGTTGCTGTTTAGACAACAGAATCATCAGTTAATTATATACAACATTTCACTTCCCCCCACCCCAAGCTTATTGATAAAACTGACATACACCATTGCATAAGCTTAAGGTGAGGATTTGATTTAATGTGTGTGCCTTTATATGTATTTATGCCTGTATATACTATATGCATATTACATAGAGTAAAATGAGAGTAATAGACTTTGACATTAGTAATTCCCAAATATTAAAAATGCAAGCACTAATCACCAGTACTGTCTAGAATGACTTCTGAATTAAGTATTAAGCTGTCTTATGCCCACATTTTTTTAACTTCTTTTGAAATAATTATTGATTGACAGGAAATTGCAAAGACAGTAGAGAGGTCCCATGTACCCTTCAGTTTCTCCCATTGGCTGGCTCTTATGCAACTCTGTCAAAAGCAGGAAACTGGCATTAATATACAATGTGCGCATCATTTTGTCATTTTAGCACAAGGGTAGATTGTGTACCCCCAGAAGCCACCAAGATGTAAAACCACTCCTTCACCACAAAGATGCTCCTTGACTTGCCCTTCAGAGTCACACCCACTGCCTTCCAGACCTCCATTTCTAACCCCCGGAAAATACTGGTTTCTCTTTTAACTTTTGAATCTAGATAAAAATTGAGGGATGCACATATTTTACGTGGTGATATGAACGTTCATGCTTTAAGCTTCCTTTGCAGCCCTCTTTCTCTTCGCCTAAGCCATTTGTACCCACTTCCTCTCCACTGTCCACATTCTACCAGTTCCTCAAGATTATAACTTACATGAGCTTCCCCCTTTCTTTCTCCTTTTCTTGAGTTAATTTATGCTAACTTCTCCCTGATCTATATTCACAGAACATACTGCCTGCGCCAGATATTTTAGTCACCAATTCCCTTGGGAAACCCTGTATTGTAATTATACTTTTAAAAATGTGTATTTTTTTTTCCTTCCGAAGAGACTGTTTTGTGCCTCCACTGGATCCATCACATATTGTTTAGCAAAGATGGAGACAATGAGTATTTGTTAATTGAAAAGTGTTTTCTAGATACTATTTTACAGCACTTTTCTTCAGAAGACCTTAAAGATTATAGATGCTACCCCGATAAACCTAACAGCACTTCTGAGCAGTCATCAGAGAAATGAAATTCTATTAGTCTGGAACCTAGTATAGCAACTGTTTTAACTATTTAATCAATATTTGGATGACTGAATTACCCTTTGCTCAAGCTTAGGGGAATCAGAGGCATTAAATAAAATTAACAATCAACATTGAATCACCAGTTGTTATGCAGAAGGTAATGGAAGATGAAAAGAGAAAAAGGAGGTAGAATGGGGCAGATGAGAAGTAAAGAAAGAAAGAGGAGGATAGTTGATTCAGACTTCAGAACTGAACTCTGAATGTCAGAAGGACTGACAGACTCAAGTCAACACAACCTAACATGCCATGTATCTAGCTAAAGTCACCAACTCTTTGAGAAGGAATTCTGGCCAATTAATTAGACTACGGAAGAGAGAAGAGGTGGTGAAGAGGGTGTGGAAATCCTGACTGATGCTTAACTGGTACCTCACTACAAGACCCAGGAATGTGCTATTCCATCTGCTGTTTCAGATCATTTCATTATATAGCAGTTGAGATTTCAGGACAAAGACAAATAAGTACTTACATGAGCATTTGTAGACCACGTTAACTGGCAAACAGGTCCAGGAGTAGTAATATAACCAATTGGCTTATAATCCTTATCCACCTCAAAGAAGAAGACTGTTTTGTCTTTACTCTAAGAAAAAAAGAGAAATATCTTATGAAACATATTATGAAATATATATTAAGCCAAATATATTATGAAACTATTCCACAGAGTATAGAGAAGCATTTAATAGCAACAGTGTGGCTTCTGCATATGTCTGCCTACAATGACAATCTATCCCAGATTGCTATGGGAAAATTCTTATTTTCAAAAATTTGCTTCACTTTCCCCGAGAATATCTGACGAACCATGTGTTCCTATGTGTGGTTCTTACAAATTAATCTCTGCACCTGAATAACTCACACACACACAAAAAAAAAAAAACTCCACAGAGCATTTTCTCACCTATTAATGCTTAAAGAATTCACATGATTATTCTCTTCATGTATGACTATTCCTCATTTATGACAATTCTATATAAGAACATACCAATGTTACAAAATATTGATTATACATAAAATCACATGATTCCCAACTAAAACGTTCTGCTTATTTAAAATAAGCATCAGAACTCAATCTGTAGGAATCTTTTTCAATGTCATGCAAAGACCACTGAAAGAATATGAACACACACTAATCAAAATGTGAGCGCTTTCTCAGAACGAGTGTCAGCAAATCAGGCATCAAATCAGGAGAATGGTAAGGCAAGGTGAACCCTGAAAGTTCAATAGGAAACAAAGGAACTTTCCTTACCCCTGTTGCTAGAATTTCTCCATCACGTTCATAAGCTAAGGCAGTAACAGAAGCAGTATGGGGTTTGAAGACATATTTCAAACAAATATCTGCATCTGAAATTTTCTTCCGTCCTGCAAAAAGTGTGAGTCCTTTTGGATCATATAGTTCAAGAATTCGTACAACCCCGTCTTCAAATCCTACAATAATCTGTGCTCCATTGTAGCTTATCTTAGAAAAAAATGAAATGCAAGAGATCTGAAATTAGTTAAGAAAACTATGCTGCCTAACAGAGAACTGTTATTTTATTTACACTTAAGTAATTTAACACTGCCCAGTGGTAATTCCTTATACAACTTTCTAGTAAACTCCAGCCCTCCCGGGAGAACTTCCAGTTCCTTACCACCTTTGACTATAAGATGGGTAAACAAGGGCAATTTGAATACTCAATGTGAAAAACATGGCAGAGTATCTCTCTACTATGTGCCAGGCACCTATAACCAGCAGCCCAAGGATCTGCATAAACAGTCTTAGTCCCTGGTTTAACGGTAAGAATTTAAGGCCTACTAAGGAGGACAGACATTAAGCATCACACAAGTGAGCGTGGGATTATGGACCTAAGTTTAGCTCTAATGGAAATAAACATTCTCTGAGAGCAGATAACAAAGCTGACCTAGACTGGGGGCTCCCCTAAGAAATAAATGGTGGAGCCAAAATTGGAAGGATGGCAAGAAGTTAAGCACAGGAAGTTGGGAGAAGCATTTCTGTAAGAGGAAACAGCTTGTGCAAAGGGTATGTGGCAAGAAAGAATGTAAAGAAGTTCGACTAGGGCAGACTCAGTGTGGGGCAGTGCTTCACAGGAGGCTGGGGAGGGAGATAAGCTGGCACCAGATCACAAAATGGCTGACATAACACATTAAGGAAGATCTTCATACCGAGAGCAGTGGGAAGTCATCAAAAGGTTTTCAGTTGGGAGCTGGGCAGAGAAAGGAAGTGACGTGATCAGATAACGCTATTTCAGAGAAGCCATCTTAGTTGCAGAGGGAAATAGGTCTGGGAGGGCCTAGAGAGGCTACAGGGAGATGAATTGAGAGCACTGAAGAGATGTTTGCCAAACTCCTCTAGAGAGTGATTGTGGTCCCTTGGCCTGAAACGCTGTTGTGGGATGAGGTGTAACAACACATTTTAAAGGGAGGAATCACAGCCCTCTTTGGTGATGACTGGGTATGGTTGATGAAGCAGAGGAAAGTGTCAAGAACAACAGAGACATTTACGGACAGGAAACATGAGAAGGGAGTCGAATGTGTGTGCGGTTTGTTGTTGCTGTTGTATTAGAGGGCAGAGTAGCTGGGGTTGAGCAGTTCATGAATTCAGTCTTGGCCATGTTGAATTTGAGGTTCCCCTGGAGATATCAAAATAGAGGTGACTGTATAGTCTGCAGCTTAGAGGAGAAGACTTGACTGGAGATAGAGATTTAGTTAAATATTAAATTTGCTGTCTTGGGAGGCATTCAGGAGAAGAGGAAGAGCCCCAATATTTTTCAGAACAGAGTGCCAGGCAATTAGGAAAAGTCTTGGGAATAAAAAAACTATACAACTCTAGTTGAATGTTGTTCATTCAACATTTACTAAGTGTCTAAATATCTAACTGTAGAGGCACTGGAGATGCAAAGAAAATAAGCTACAGCTCTCATCATGGAGAACAAACAGTCCAGTGAGAAAGATAGATAATAAAGCATCTTAGTACATAATGATAAGTGCTACAGGAGAAGTATATACACAGGTCCTTAAAGCAACATCACAGAGGAAGGAGTGCCTGCCTGTCTACACTTGAAGACAGGCTCATGCAGGTCTAAGCGCAGGAGTGTCTGAACTGAGCTGAGTTGCAAAGAATAATGTAGACTTTTCCAGAAAAGCAAGGAGGTATGGAGAAAGGATAATTCTAGCATAATACACATATATGAATTACTTGGATATAGCTTTAAAAGGAACATTCTGTGTACATCACACAAGAATGTGAACAAAGGGTTCAATTACAGGGGCTTTATTTTAAAAACATTCGGTAACTTTCAGAGTACCCAAAAAACCCCGCAAAAACACTAATTCACAGAGATATATGCACCCCCATATTTATTGCAACACTACTTAAAATAGTCAAGAAACTGGAAACTACCTAAGCGCTCATGTCAGAATGGATAAAGAAGACACGGTCTATATCCATAATGCAATACTACATAGCCCTTAGATAAGATGAAATTCTGTCATTTGAGTCAATATAGATGGAACTACAGGGGATTATGTTAAGTGAAGTAAGTCAGAAGGAAAAGAAAAATATCAGATGATAAAGAAAGTAAAGGAACAGACAAAACAAAAATCAACCCTTGGACCCTGACACTAGAACTGAGGCGACCACTGGAGACGGGGTGGCCCGATAGACAGCAGTATAGACTTTGGTAATTTGGTGCTGGTTGTGGTGGGTTGTCATGTATTTGACGACTAATGAACGTGCTTACACTATTTCATGAATCAAAGTTTCTTCAATGAATATTAAATTTAAAAAATCTAAAAATAAAAACATTAGGTCAGAATGTAAACAGGTTAAGATAAAGAGTGAGCCATATTTGGTCATCCAAATACTTGATGTTTTTCTAGCCTAATCACATTTCTGGCTCTATTTCTTGGTCTGAGCTCTTCTTAAAGTCTTAATCCCATCATGAACTTCCCCTCTGTTCCAGCCTTCTCCACATCAATTTTGGGCCTAAAACATCTTCTCTTTGATTCCAACCCTAATTAATAGGGACAAAACTTTCCCAAGATACTCTCATGACATTTTTAAAGTATGGCTGTAATTTTTTTTGACATAGTTCACATCAGAGATGGAGTTTAAGCCCTTCCTCCCTGAATATGAATGAGGCTTTAACCAGTCTAGAGTGGTTAGTCTATAGAAGTGATAGTCTATAATATATGTAATATATATTAATGCAATATACATTCTATATAAATGATGTGATGTATGACTTTGATGCAAGATCATAAGGTCAGCAGCTTCTACCTGGCCTGTAGGAACACTAGATCATGGAGCCCTGAGTTGCCATGTGACAGGTGCATGATTTAACAACACTACTTGAAAGAGATATATACATCCCCATGTTCATTGCAGCTCAATTTATAATAACCAAGAAATGGAAACACTCTAAATGGCCACAGATGGTTGAATGGATAAAGAGGATGAGTTATATACACATGTAACGGAATGCTGATGATGAAATCAGTCATTTGTGACAACCTGAATGCAACTAGAGAGGATTATGCTAAGTGACATAAGTCAGAAGGAGAAAGAGGAACATTATCATAGGTGAAATATAAGGAAACAAAGCAAGTAGATTAAACAACAACAACAAAAAACAACAACTAACTCTTGGACACTGACAAAAGCCTAAGGAAACTGGAGGGGACGGCAGGGTAGTGGTACCCACCAGTGGACAGTGGGAGGTGGGTCGGTTATCAGATAATGGATGATGACTGCACCTGCACAACTAAAACTTCAAGAAATGAAAGAAGTGTGTGATGCCCTAAGGCCATGATGCTGTGAATGGCATCCAAGCTACATGAAGAGGCTGTTAGGTAAGCACTCCATGTGACGGTCCAGCGTAGCCCAGTCTTCAACCAGGTGCCCGATTTGTGATAAAGAAATCTTTAAATGATTCCAACACCAGTCAGTCAAGTCTTCCCAGTTGAGGCTACAAACACAGAGAGAATTCATCTTTGCCGTTAACCTTCTGAATTCCCAGTGCACAAAGCATGTCAGCGAAGTATGATTGTTGCTAATGCAACCACATTTGGGGTAGTTTATTACACACGAGAGTAACCCAAACAACTCGGCCTCCTATTTTTTTCCCCATGGCTCTTAACATTATCCAGCAATCACGTATTTTGCTTATTTTGTTTACTGCCTGTCTCTGCCTCCTGTCTCCTAGGATGTGTAGGGTGCATGAGGGCAAGGATTTCTGTCTGTCTGTTCACTGGTATATTTCCAGAATCTAGACTAAGACCCACCCCATTCTAGATACACTGGAAATGCAGATAAAATGTAGGAAATCAGAATAAGACAGGACAGATACAAAACAACTACCCAATAAAAATGCATGAAACATAAAACTACCGTTAACCTCTAGGCGGCATGAAAAGAATTTTATTGAAACATGAACAAAACGACCACAAAAGCAAGGATCATGATTTCTTTGACACTCTGAGTGAATAAACTAAGTTAAAATGTTTATTTTTCACAAAAATCCAATCAGAAAATAGCTATATTTCCAAGAAATAGAACTGATATATTTACCCAAGAACTTCTAGTTACTTCATCTGAATTACAAACTTACCAGTCGGGGTACCCAAGTAATTGCAGTACCTCCTTGTTTGAATTTCATCTGAGTCAGAGCAGCTTTGCTGGCAAAATCATAGACTCGAACAGAGCCTAGAGAAAAGTTTTAAAGAAACAAATCAGATACGCGGTATCTTTAATAACCTTGACTCACTTTACATGTTGAGCACTGTAGCGAGAAATTTAATATATAATTAATCCAAATGATAATCAAATAGCCTCTCTTTATTCGAAAATGAGCATGCATATCATCAGGTAATTTGTAAACATGAATCATAGGGAGTCAGTTTCAGCTTTCATAATCCACCTAGATTCACCATAAGTCGAAAAGGAAGCAAGGAAATAGAAAATGTGGAAACAACCCAAATGAGTGTTATGTTCATGAATAACTTACTGATTGTGTCCTTACACTAATTTACATTGATTCCGATAAGAGTAAGGGACTTTAGCATTCCCCTCTCAGTAAATGATAGATTATCCAGACAGGAAATCAATAAAGAGCAAGCTTTAGACCAGAAATTAGAAGAGATGGACTTAACAGATACACATAGGCACACCTGGTCGAGCAGCGGTCAACCACCTCTGAAGAGGAAGGCTACACACCCCTAGGTTCAAGTTCCAGGTCCAGAGAGAAGTAATCAATGTAAACAACTAAATAAAAATAAAATAAAAATGCTTCTTCCTCCTTTCTCTTCCTGCCTACCTGCCTGTTTTCCTTCATTCTGGCCTGTACCTTTCCTTTGAAAAAAGGATATGTATATATAGAGAGACTATTTCACCCTAAAATGATAGATGACACATTCTTTTCAAGCGTTCGTGAAACACGCTCAAGGATAGACCATATGCTGGGATACAAATCAACTCTCAATAAAGTTTCAAAGACTGAAACCATATCCAGCATCTTCTCAAACCACAATGGCATGAAACTAGACATCAACCGAAAGAAAGGCAATGAAAACTGCACAGGAGTAGAGAATAAACAACATGTTATTGAACAACTATTGGGTAAAGGAGGAAATCAAAGATGAAATTAAAAATACCTGGAGTCAAACAAAAATGAAGACATGACATATAGGAATCTGCGAAACGCAGCAAAAGCAGTAACAAGAGGAAAATTTATAGTGATATAATTCTACCTCAGGATTGAAGACTGTCAAAAACAAACCTTTACTTAAAATAACTAGAAAAATAAAAAGAAACCAAAATCTAGTGGAAGTAGGGAAATAATAAAAATTAGAGCAGAAATCAATAAAACAGACATCAAAAAGACTGTTCAAAAAATCAGTGAAAGCAGTTCATTTTTTGAAAGAATAAACAAAATAGGTCACTGGCCACGCTCATAAAAAAAAAAAAAAAAAGGAGAAAACACTAATAAATCGGAAATGAAAGGGGAATTATCACTATAGATACAACAGAAAAACAGAGGCTCATAAGAGAATACTATACACAACTGTATGTCAACAAATCGAATGACCTAGAAGGAATGGACACATTCTTAGAAACACAACATTTCAAGACTAAACCAGAAAGAAATAGAAATCATGAACAGATCAATCACAAGTAAAGCAACTGAAATAATAATTTAAATCTTCCCAAACACAAAACTCTCAGAACAAGATGGTTTCACAGGTGCAACATTCAAATAATAATATCAATCTTTCTCAAAGTGGTTGAAGACACTTGAAGACAGCAAAATTCCAAACACTTTCTATGATGCCAACATTATGGATTTGAAAACCAGACAAACACAGCACAAAACAGAAAATTACAGACCCATATCTTTGATGACTATTGAGGCAAAATTCCTCAAAATACCAGCAAACTGAATTCAACATATGAAAAAAATCAAGTGGCATTTATTTCAGGGATGCAAGAGTGGTGATACACTAAACATCAACAAGAAAAAAAGCAAAAGCACACGGTCATCTTAATACAGAAATCGCATTTGAAAATATTCAACACACTTTGATGTTTAAAAAAAAAACTCTCCCAAAATGGGTACAGATGGAAGGTACTTCAACATAATAAAGGCTATATATGACAAACCCACTGTCAACATCATACTCAATGGAGAAAAATTGAAAGATTTTCCTCTAAGATCAGGAATAGGCAAGGATGTCCATTATCACTGCTATTTAATATATTAATTTTTGGAAATCCTGGTCAGAGCCATCAGAGAAGAAAAAGATATAAAAAGTATTCAAATTGGAAAGAAGTGAAATTATCACTATTTACAGATGACATAATAAAAAAAAAACTCAAAGACAAGTAAGAAGCTACTAGAAATAATAAACAAATACAGTAAAATGACAGGCTACAAAATTAACACTCAAAAATCTGTAGCATTTCTAGAAGGCAAGTTGTAAAATTACAGAACAAGAACTCAGGAAAATACTATTTGCAATTGCATCCAAAAAAAAGAAATATCTTGTAACAAACTACCAAAAAAATGAAAGACCAATACTCTAACAACTATAAGACACTGTTAAAAGAAGTAGATGACACAAAGAAATAGAAAGATATTTCATGCACATGAATTGGAAGAAACAGCATAGCTAAAATGGCCATATTACCTAAAGCCATATATGCATTTAATACTATCGCCATCAAAATCCTGAAACATTCTTCAGAGAAATGAAACAAAACCTCATAAAATCTATTTGGAATTACAAGAGACCCAGGACACCAAAAACAATCCTGAGGGAAAAGAACAAAAATGGAGGTGGTGTCACACTCTCTGACTTCAAACTCTACTGCAGAAGGAAGAAAGCTGCACCCCCAGTTTCTGGCCACTGTGGACCAACAGTGGCCACCAAGCCATCAGGCACCTGGCATCTACACTGGCTGGAAGCTACTGACTAGATGAAAGGACTTTTCCTTTTCACCTGAGAATAGAGCCCTATGTGCATTTTGTAATCCTGTGCGTTGCCCATGTGAGGAATTCACAAATGGATAACTGAATTTGTAATTCCTATTCTAATTTATACTTCCCCATCTCCCTCACCAATAAAAGTGTACCCCAAAAGTATTTCGGGGCTCAGATTCTATATCTATATCTGCACCGTTTGGATTTCGTCGGTTGAGAGAGAGCTGTAACACTACTAGAATGCAATAATAATCAAGTCAGCATGAGATTGGAATAAAATCAAATACAGATCAATGGAACACAAATGAGAGTCTGAAAATAAGCCCACACATATATAGACAATTTTTGACAAAAGTCACCAAAGGCTTACAATGGGTCAAGGACATTCTCTTCAACAAATGGGGTTGGGAAAACTGGACAGCCACATGCAAAAAGTTGAAACTAGATCACTCCCTAATGTCATACACAAAAATTCAAAATGGTTTAAAGACTTAGATATAAGACTGAAAACTATAAAACACATAGAAGATGACACAGGCAAAACACTACAGGACATTGACCTTAAGAGATGTCTTTGGGAATTCAAAAATAAATGTATGAAAAAAAGCTTCTGCACAGTGAAAGAAACTCATCAAAACAAAAAGATCGCCTGCACAAAGAAATGCTACACAGCTCTCAAAAACATGAGATCCTGCCATTCATAGCAACATCGATGGACCTGGAAGGTTATCCTTAGCAAGATAAGCCAGGAGAGGAGACCAATATCAAATGATATTGGTCATATGCGGTCTATAGAGATAGAAAGAAAGTGAACTAAATTAAACAAATATAAACTTTGGGGGGAAAAAAAGAAACTGAATTAAATAACAGACGTTAAGCCAAAAAAAAAAAAAAAAAAAAAAAAAAAAAAAAAAAAAAAAAAAAAAAAAAAAGCAAATTAGTGGGTGCAGGAAGAGATGCGGGCAGGTGAGGGGAAAACAGGGTAAAGGGGATTAACTATACAGAGGAGGAAAAAAGGAAATAGCAAATTTGCTGTATTATATACAGATGTAAATTTACTTGACTACCTTAAACCAAGTTAATGTTATAATGCAATATTCCTTTAATAAAATCCATTTTTAAAAAATTATAGTATACTTCCTTTAAAAAAGTGGAGGGGATGGTGTACTCCACTAGTGTAGCAGGTGAGACCACCAGACAAGAGTGTGAGATTTAAGAGTCAGGGGAAACAACCAAGGTGAACAACTAAATAAATGTTTCCTCCTCCTCTCTTCCTGCCTGCCTACTCCTCTTCACTCCTACCCATACCTTTTCTTTAAAAAAAAAAAAAAAAAATGTATGGATTAAGATTTAAAAAAAAAAAAGAAAAAAAAAGCAGCTTCCCTTTTGGAAAAATTCTCTAACACCTTTAATACTTTTAATCAAACTCATGTTTTTAAAAACTATATTGAAAAAACAAAAACACAAAAAAGGCCAGATATGTTTTCATTAAGATTTCCTACTTAGAAGAATTGAACTGTTGGTGACAATTTAATGCATTATATATAGATACTGATTTACAATGACGTGCACCTTAAATCTATATAATGTTATAACATACTGTCCCTTCGATCAAGTTAATTTTAAAAAATAGAAGTTTCTACTTACAGTCCAAGGCAGTAGTGGCCATGAGGTAAGTAAAAGGAGAGACAGCCAAGGCTTCGATGGCCCCAGAATGGAAGGAGAACAGGCAATCTGGATCTTGGGTCTGATAGTGAAAAAAACACACACACACACACATACAAAACACAGAGAGCCTGCTAATTCTCAAAGGTAGGTAAATACAGAATTCAGGTCAAATTTAAGGAAATGCAACTAGAACCCTAAATAAGAGGAGGCCTAACAGGTGAAAAAGGGTGCCAGACATCACAGTCAGGAGAAACAGAGTAATGGCTTTGAGCTTGATGACTGTGTGATTTCACACAAATCACTTCAAATGACAGCTTCCAATTCTTTCCCAGTCAAATGAGATAACTGCTAGCTTCCTAAACCGGGTAGCTGTGAGGATGAGATCCTATGAGAGATGTTCCTTAGAACTGGAAAGCACTGCATAATGCTCGGCTCTGTCATTGCCACTCTGCTGGTAAACTTTGCTATGAGATAGATACTTTTGAATCTAAAATCCTAATTAGAGAATTCTCAGAACAGGTTGAGCAAGTGTTTGATGGGAACAATGATCAAACTAGAGAAATTATCTTCTAAAGAACACTGAAAAAGTATGAAATTTAGGGAAAAAGTAAGAAAAATAGGTCAACTTACAATATTTGAAAAACTAAGATCAAGCTTCCATATGGCTCCATTGGCATCCTAAAAAATGAAATGTCTAATGATAATTTATCATTTTTGAGCATTAATCAAATTAAAGACTTTTCCCTCCTATGATTTGAAGGATATACAAGAATACCAAAAACTTACATATATTTTAAAGTGTGATTAACATTTAACAAAAGTCACTTCTATGTAACTTAGAACACAGTCACACAATAAATAAATCAATCTCAAAATATTAATAGTCAGTTTAATAAAATCAAAATATTCCTAAGTGGTTTTCTGGGTGTAACATACAGGTTACTTATATACAAAAATTCAGAATTCTTCACTGAAGTATTGATAATACCCTTAATAGCACAATAGATTTTGAGCGGCAATAAGTTATACTACTGTCTCAGTTTTATGTTCAGGTAACTTTAAAGAGTCAGGAGAAAAGAATGCAACTTACCTGAGCCAACCAAAAGTTATTTCCAGTTTCATTCATTTTTATCATGGAGAAGAGGTTGACATCCTTGTCTACTTGAAGTTCATTAATGGGTTCAATCTCTAACAACCCAGATTCATCTATAGTATCAGCAGTATCTATTGTTTCAAAATCCCATATCTTACAAAATAAGAAAACACTTCAATCAGCAGTTTCCAAATACATATTTTCTAAGCCAGAAAAGACCATAATTGTTTTTAAAAGTCATTTATTCAGGTTTCATAAAAATAATGAATAAGTATAATTAGGAAGACCAGCTGAAACCTGCCCTCTGGGATTTTGTTCCAAAGTAGGGGACAAATTATTACAGTTTCCTTCGTATTTATAAAAATTAGTGAGAAAACATAGCCCTGAAAAGGATATTAATATGGCCGAAGTAAACTTTAAGATTCCTGTCAGGTCCTTCTGCAAATAAAATGGACTTAAAAGGTAAATGGTTCAAAACCAGTTCGAAGATGGAAGACAGTTACGAGGTCAAGCTTGCCTCCTTTCCACTGAAACAATTAAAATACACACATTTCAGCAACTACGACCTTTGAAAAGGAACAAGGGTGAATGTCTCTATAATAGAGAGAAAGGGCACACACCTTCATAAACAGTGAAAGCAGCTGTCACCGCCCTGTTCTGAGACCCCACCACCATAGGTGGGAGAGATCAGGGATACAGACACACTCCCCAGAGCTGAAGAACATTCTCTCCCATACCTGGTAACTGGCTTTGAGTCATTAAACCAAAAACCTCAGCATGGGGGAGTGGGCAGAAAAGGGATGACTCCTGTGAACTAAGATGCTGGTCCCCTGTGTTGTTGGCACTGGAGGCTGGGATTGCAGGAAAGCCCCCAGGGGGAAGCACCCACCCTCTCTGCCATTAGTCCGCCTGTGCCAAAGTGCTGATGCTCACAGCTACAATTCCCCTGGGCTGCCAGAAACAGCCAGCCAGGTCAGCAATGCCCATGAGTGCAAATATTTCAAAGGTTCCTGGCAAGGAGAATTCCATTCTTGTTTCCCCTAAGGATGATAATTCAAACAGCAGTTTCTTTCTGCCTGAGGGGCTTATTTACCATGCCTACTGGGACTGTCACTCCTCTGGGAGACTAAGGGGTTTTCACAAGGGACTGAGTTTTATTGAAGGGCAGTCTTTTCAAAAATGGTGTTGGGAAAAGGGAACAACCACATGCAAAAGTGTGACTCTAGACCACTCTCTAACAAAACACACACAAAAATGAATTCAAATTAGAGATTTAGATTTTACACCAGAAACCACAAAATACTTAGAAGAAATCATAGGCAATATACTGCGTGACATCAGCCTTAGAGACTCAACTTCTGTGGCAAGGGAAACAAAAACAAAAGTAAACAAGAGGGATGACATGAAACTAAGAAGCTTCAGCAACGGGAAAGAAACTCTCACCAAAATGAAGACATTCTACTGATGGGAGAAGACATTTGCACATTATGCATCTGACAAGAACTTATCTAAAACATATTTTAAAAATATAAAACTCAACAGAAAAACCAACAACCCAATCAAAAATGGGCAGAAGAATCGAAGACATTACTCCAAAGACAACAAATAGAGGGACAGCAGGCACATGAAAAAATTCTTCCTAATTTAGTAGAAAATGCAGATCAAATAAGATACACCCTCACACCTGTGAAAATGGCTCTTCTCCAAAAGACCAGAACAAATGTTGGTGAGGATACGCCTGTGGGAGTGCAAATTGGTGAGTTTTTGGAAAGCAATATGGCGACTCCTCAAAAAACTGAGAATGAAAATTCCATACGATCCTGGGTCTTTACCACCCCCAAAACACAAAAACACTAATTTGCAGATATCTGTATCTATATATTACCCCGATGTCTATTACAGCTTTATTCGCAATAGTCAAGGACTGAAAACTATCTAAGTGCCCATTGTCAGAATGGGTAAAGATGATGTGGTACATATACAAAACGGAATACTACACAGCTGTAAAAAGATTAAATTCTGTCATTTACAGCCGCATTGATGGAACTAGATGGATTTATGCTAAGTGAAACATGCCAGAAGGAAAAGACAAATAACAGATGATCTCTCTTAGATGTGGAATATAAAGAAACAAAGCAAAGGAACAGACAAAACAAAAACCAACGCTTGGATATTATCAACAGAACTGAGGTTACCAACAGGGGAGGGGGCACAGGGCCAGGGAAGTGGCGATGGGTCCACTGGACAGTGATGGAGCACTTTTGGTAATTTGGTGTTGGGTGTGGTGTGCTGTCATATTTTACAAATGGTGAACCTGCACATATGGGTTTTTACTATTTTGTAAATCAAAGTTACCTCAATATTTAAATTTTTTTTTAAAAATGGCTCAAACACTGATGAGAAGATATGTGTCCCCACTATGTTCACAGCAGCGCAACTCATAGAAGGCAAAACATGGAAATAATCCAGATGCCTGTTGACAGATGGCTGGATAAAGCAGCCGTGGTCTCTATATACTCATAGGAATTCTACTCAGCTGTTTACAAAGATGAAATTGTGTCTTCGGCAACGACCTACACAGAACATGAGGTGATGCGGCTAAGAGAAATAAGCCAGAAAGAAAAAGAAAAATATGGGTGGTTTCAGTCATATGTGAAACATAAACAAAGCTAATGAACTAGTAAAGCGCACGGAAGCTCTCAGGAGCCTGATGCATGGTTGTGGCTTCCAGCAGGAGGAGAGGAGACAGAGGGACCCTGGGGTCGAAAGAGTGAACATGACAGTGTGACGGGCACTAGAAGTCCAGTGGTGGGTGTGCGCTGAGGTCTCACACTGAGGTGCGAGTCTGCTTCTGCAACTTTTATAGTATTGGAAGTGAATAAAATAATAATTTTAAAAATGAATTGAAATTTTAAAAAATGGCTGAGTTATTGAGCAAGACAGTTTAATGCTTTTTGTTTTGTATATATGATATACATATGTCATATATACATATCAATAAGCCTCTGGAAAGCGGAACTACACCTCCTTGCTTCATGGTTCAAGCACTGTCTTCACTGTAATCAGAGGTGACATAGAGAAAATTTAGGACATTCTGGAAAGACCTCTGTGCAAACAGGGTTTTTTTTTCTTTTTTTTTTTTTTCTTCTGCAGGGAAGGTGCAGGCAGGAGTGGAGGCAAACAGGCGATCAGGTGGGCAGGCAGGGAGAGAGAGGAGGAAGCAGCATTTACTTCATTTAGTTGTTCATCTTGGCTGTTCTCCCCACATCCCGGGTCTCGAACCTGGGCCCTTGGGAAGCATGTGGAGAGCGTCCAACGGTCTTATCCACTAGGCCCCGCCAAGCTTTTATTTTCTGATGCTGCAGTTTCAACAGCAGAATCAACGCCACAAAAGGTCCCCTCAGAAAATTTCAGGAATTCACCACTGTGAGTTAACTCTGACCAGGATTTAAGTTTCGTTTAATTTACCACAGGAGTAGCACTATTTAAAGGGTGTTGATCCTGGGAAGTGGGGGTGACCACTGATCTCCTTCATAAAGTGACCTTTGTGAGAAAAAGAAAATCTGAGGAAACCAACGAGATGGCCTAAAAAGCATAGATGTGACGCTATATCCAAGTTGACAGGAAACTTACCCTAATCCATCCATCGGCTCCAATAGTAATAACTTCCCCCTCATCCAGCATTATCTGGTTGATGGGACCCTGGTGACAGGACAACCCGGAAGCTCGACAGAGCTCCACCTTGATGAGGCTGGCGTCCCAAAGCAGCATGTTGCCCCATTCTGACCCTGAGAGCACCTGGCAGGTGTGTGCAAAGGAAGGAATAAGCATGAGAACAGACAAACGTGTATCGATGCCTCAAGCCGCGGGTTAGGATTACCTTTTCAAGATTATTACTCTTCTTGATTGTTAAAGTAAAAAAATTAAGTGTGGAAAATTAAGCAACACAGAAACGAAAACTTTCTATCCCAGAAACAACCACTAATCACTTTTTGGTGGATGTTCTAATGTGGTACACAGTTTTGTGTGGTTTTTTTCAGTGTCATTATGCTTTATATTGCTGACAATTTTCCAGATATTCCCATAATAGATCTCTCTGTACAGCTCTGAAGGATAGAATCTAAGAGTGGTGATTACTGGGTCAGAAGTTGAGATATGTTTAAGGTTCTTAATCAGTGAGATTCTAGGTTTCATGTGTGATATCAAACGTTGTTTGATACATGATGAGACCACTGCTTAACTCAGCAGATCATAACACACAGTATCCAATTTCAAAGTAGGACAATTGTCTTAAACTACACCTCTTATCAGTCAACCTAATCCAGCATTTCCCAAAGTCTCTACCACCAAACACTAATTATTGGGATATTTAAGAGGTATTATATAATATTTGAGTATTGGTTCTGTGTCAATCAGTTTGGAAATTCAATATATTATTTAATCCTAAAATACAATATGAACTGGGTACATTCATCAAAGATACCATGTACCATTATTCAGGATGAGCACTTTATTTTCCCAGAAGACAATTTTCCTTACTCAAAATTAAGGTTCCTTATTCGAGGAACCACCTGGGCCTATGGAAACTATTATTGGCATCTCTATTTTACAAAGGAAAAAAATGGAAGCATAGAATAGTAGTTTATCCCAAATTAGCCAGAATTCTAAACCAGGCACGGTGGCTCAAAAGTTCCTGTTCTGACACCACCTCAGAAGACAGATGCTAAGACACAAAGCTAAACAAGTTTCTTTTCTCTAGGATCCCTCCAAAGCTTTCATTTAGAAGTGTTCATTAGAAATTTCTAGATACAAAGGCATTTGACCAGGAAAGTCTTATTTTCATAGTTTCTGTGGAGACAAATGTTCTATGAAAGGCCCTATGGGGAACTCTGATCTACTTTTCACCTGTGTGCTCTAGGATTCTACATCCCCATTTTCATCTCAGAGAAGGTAAGGTAACCCTAGTCAATCTTTACTACCTATTGAATCCACCTATTTTACCTGTTATTACCTATTCTTGAGACTCAGGCTATTTGCGGGGCATTCTTTAGACTTTGCTTCTGCCCTATGACTAATGACACTAAAGTCATAAGGCGTTCCTTTCTGAAGTGCTACTCATTTCTAGCTTTCCTTTCCCATTTGCCTGAGAAAAGTCCCAGTCCTCTTAACATCTTAGATGACGGCTACATCTTCCTGCCTGTTCCATATCCTTGACCCCAAATGTTCTTTCCTCTAATCTACTTGGCACTTTGAGGCCAAATTTATCTACAACTCTGTTTGCAATTCTGCTCTTCCGACGCATAAACATTCAGCCTCCTGATTTCTAAATAACCTTTACAATTAGATCCAACCACAGTTCTCAACCTAACTTCCACGCTTTCTCTAGTCCTCTCAGTATCTGAAATGTATTCCTAACTCCAAACATTGCCTTTTATGGCCCTCTCATTTAAAATTTTCTCCTCTACATCGGCATAAAATTTACCGAACCATTTAAAGATAAGATTTCATACTGTGTTTTTAATTATCTTTATCTTAATTGTATTCTTACAATATTTGGAATTTTGAAGTTGGAATGATTTACAACCACCTTCTAGGTCTGGATATATAGTTATCCAGCATCCAAGACTTCTTAATTCATTTTTTTTTCTTCCATTATTTCAAACCAAGAATCTCTAGATGGAGGACTAGGCCATTTGGTTCCTTAGAGTAGTAGTTGCTGGTATTTACTTATGATTGAGATGATCACAAATATAATTCAACTCATACTAATGGGAAAACAGCTATAATATTAACAGAGGACAGATCCTACAGGCAATATGCCTATACCTTTGGTAAAAGAGAAAGAGAAAATAGATAACATTAATAAGAAGATTAAAGTTAGTGTTGCAGATGCCAATGTAAAGAGACTATCTTCCTGAGTAATAATCTGATATAAAAACCTTTGACCCAGAAGTCCTCTTGGAGTGAAAAGCAAAGATAAACACTAAAACACTGCAACTCCCTGACATATTAAAAGTGGCAAGTATGTCGCTATGTTAACATATGAATACTCACGACCTTTATGTGTGCATAATACTGAGTAAAAAAGACAAAATAATATGCACATGAGGACTCTGACGATTTCTTGGAAAAATATAAATTTGGTCATCTGAAGAGGCAAAATTAAAATGTTGATTCCATTTACAGTGACAGAATCTGTTACTGCTCATGTTGACAGTGCCCTCATAGATTTTCACACAGCTCATCTGCAAACACAAGTTCACTGCTGCGGAACGGGCTGTAGTCACCTTCCCATCCGGCAGCTCCGTGTAACCTTCTATGTCAGTCGTGGCGGTTTTGCCAAATCGACCCAGTGAGCCTTGAAGTTTGAGACCAGTGAATGTCAGCGCCATTTCCCAGAACCTGCGAACAAACGAGAACGTCTGAATGTACTTCACAGAAGTTTCATCTATTTTTCACATCACACAAGCACTGACATATTTCAGTCACATATTGTATTGCTTCACCTATCTTATTACGGTGTCTACAAAATTTTCATTTTTAATAATCACTTGAACATTTACATATTTCAAGGTTAAAAAGAAATGTGTATCTGATTAATACGAATTAAACATCTACTCTCTGTCAGGCAAAGTTCTAGGCAATCTGACTTCAGAATTGAGCAAAGCAGACCCCAAATCTCTGCCTTTACAGAACCTGTATCTTGAAGCTGAGAATCCGATGTGAGAGCCATTAGACTTAAATTGTTTAGCACTCAATAAATTTTAAAACTATTATTTCAGTCAGCCTAGCTAATTTCAAGTGCTCAGTAGTTACATGCGACTGGTCTACGTGACTGGACAGAACAGGACCCTTTAATCCTCACTGTAGTCTTTTAATGGGGTTCTCCCAAAAGTTATTACTTGTTGCACGATTTTGATTTTCTTACTCACACTGTGCCCTCATTTTCTCATGTAAAAAATGTAAATATTAGTGATACCAGATATGTGTTGAAACACTCTTAGAATATGTCCTACTACATAAAAACCTATAAATGTAATTGCAAACATTTTTTTCTTAACGCTCTAAGCGAATGAATAGTGGGAATGATGTTTGGTCATTGGTCATGGGACAGAACATACAGTATGGTGACAGTAGTTAATACTGTATTGTTATCTATAAAAGTTGCCAAGAGGATAGACCCTAAAAGTTTCATCATAAGAAAAAAATTGGTGACCGTGCATGGTGACGGATATTAACTGGACTTAGTGGTCATTCTGCAGTATAAATGTTGAATCACTATCCTGGATATCTGAAGCTAATATAATGCTATAGAGATCAACTACATTTAAATTTTATAAAAGAGAAGCCTGTGCTACCATTCAGTATTCAGGGTCCTGTGTCAGAGAAAATTGTTCTGACTTATTTTACAGATGAAGATGGAGTTTGGGGACATCACGGTGACATCAATCCATCATACAATGTGTCTATGAACAACGAACTCGAATAGTGATTCAGAAAGTATGAATTTGGAAACACTGTCAGTTAGTAAGCCATTACACAAACTTGTAGGAAATCTACAAGAAGGCAACTGATTAGCTTTTAATTGCATTTTTTTTTTTAAAGGAAAGGTGCAGGCAGGGGTGAAAGTGAGTACACAAGAGAGGCAGACAGAGGAGGAAGCAGCATTTTTATTTTACTTCAACTTTATAGTTATTCCCGCCCCGCTACCCCCGTCTCTTGGAGTATGTGGCCTGAGTCCTTTAGAGGCAACTGACCTACCCACTGCTCCACTAGGGTGCACAAAATTTCTCTTAATCAGTGCAGTCTTCAGTAATAAATCACCACATCTAATGAGAAAAGCTGCCCTACTCACTGGATTTTAAAGTAACACATTTTAAAAGTATCCTAGTCGCTTATATGGTGAAGGATAGAACTGGAATGCGGTCCATGACCTTCATGTCTTGTACGCAGATACTGATTTGCCAGTTCACAATGATGAACACCTTAAACCTATAGGATATTATAATACAACGTTCCTTCAATACATTTTTTAATTAAAAGAAAATATTCTGATATTCATAGCAAGACTGTCTCCAGCTGATCGGTCCTCTTAGAAAACACCTTTAGGCTAAATTACTGGCCCCTGTACTGATCACGCTACCTACTTGATGTGGCCTGTCCCCGACGTCGTAAGTTGCTCATCATCCTCAGGGTTAAAAGTAACCTTAAAGACATCCTGGGAAAAGGCTTTTGTTCTCAGTATGGGCTTCTCTTCTTTCCAGTTCCAGATGGTCAGCATGTGGTCAGGGCTGCTGCCAACAGAGGCCAGCAAGGCCCCGGTGTAGTCAAAATCCACGTAGACAAACCCCAGCTCAGCCCCGTCTGAGGGAAAAGCGGAGTCCGATGAACAGCAGCAACATGAGGCTCATTATTGAAAGTGTTTGCAGACAAAAGTAAAGCAGAGGGAGGGAGCCAGCCAGTGAGGGTCCCTGGTGATGTGTATTGGTGGAAGAATGCCCAGAGTCCCCTAAAGGAACCATTTCAAGGTCATTCATCACCCCCTGGTTTCAGAATGAATTAGATCATTTAGGGAGGGGAACAGTGAAGAAATCTTAACGACATTTTACATGAGAAAAACATTTTGAGAACATACTCCGTTTTAAGAAGGGGTGGGGTAGGAGAAGACATACAAGTTTGTTAGATAATAGAGAGAAATCAATCTCCCTGTTAAAATTTGCCACTAAACAATTCCCCAAATAAAAAGTTCTGGCTATGCCTATAAGGCAGTTGGAAAACCAAGTTAAAAAAAACAAAAATGAAACAAAACTTGAGCAGGCTAAAAATTCTTAGATCCACAGCAGAGGTAAGGACACACAGCAAAGCCTTTTGCCCTCAAAGCTGCAGCGATGGCAGCTGCACACAGGACGTACAATTTACCGGAGCCGAGAAACCAGTGCCAGCTTGGAAAATCTCAGCTGTAACTGAAGCAAAGGTGCAGGATGGACAAGTCAGAGAGTTAAAAACTCCAGAGGGGGTTCCAGGGTACCCCGCAAATACAGTGAGACTTACCTCCCAGGAGCCAAGTTCCTAGAAAATACCCCCTGTGAGCTTCCACAGTGGGGAGAGGAGAAGCAGCGCCATCGTGAAATCCCTGGAGCCCTGGGTTCTTAAAAAGCCTGTCCCCAGGTGGAAGTCCTTAGTCAGAGCCTGTTCACCGGGGTTGCATCAGGCCTAGCAACCTGGGGGAAGGGAGACACCCTCAAGCCTTCCTGTCCCATCTAAGGGGAGAAAAGTGCTGAGAAGCACTTACGAAACTCAGTCCAAAGATGGGCTCACTGAGAGACATAACACCCGGGTTACAGCACAGTTCCCATCCCCTGTGCTCCAACTCATTATGATCCCATTAGTTTTTTAACTCTTCATAGCACTTCTTTTTACCCAACATATCATGTCTGGACATCAAGACAAAAATCATGTAATGCCATCCCAGAGGCATAAAACACACCTAGAAGACGAGAGACCAGACAAGACACGGATGGTGGAATTAGCAGATCAGGAATTTAACACAACTCTGAGTCACAGGTTAAGGGTTCTAATGGATAAAGAAGGTCGCGTGCAAGAATAAGTGGGCCATGTAAGCTAAAAGGTAAAAAATGCTAAGAAAAAAACAACCAAAAAGGAATGCAAGAGATTTTTAAAAAGCAACACTATCATAGAAATGAAGAATGTCCTTGATGGGTTAAAGAATTCTGCCCTACAGGCTATGTCAATACCATCTTCAAAAACTGCAAAGCAAAGGGAACAAAGATCGATTAAGAACAGAATAGAATATCTCAGGGTAGTGGGACAGCTACCAAAAGGTATGCCATGCATGTAATGAGAATACAGAAAGAGAAGGGAAAACAGGAAAAAGCAGCTGAAATAAGGACTGAGAATTTCCCCTAAAATAATGTCGTCAAACCAAAGACCTAAGGAACTCAGAGAACGCTAACCAGGAAAAGCCCAAAAGATTACAGAAAATGAAATACAGAGAAAAAAATACTGGGGGGAAAAAAACAGAAAGGAAAAAAAAATTACCTGTTGAGAGAGAGAGAGAGAGAGAGAGAGAGAGAGAGAAGTATATTACTTTTCTCCTCAGAAGCCAAGGGCAACATATAGAAATCATTAACAAATACAATAGCTATTAATCCAACTAACACTTTTAAAATTTGTGGCTTTACCAGAAAGAAAAAAGTCCTACATGGTTTCACTCATATGTAGAATATAATGAAACAAAACAAATGAACACACAAACACGGACAAAACAGTGGCTACCGGGGGGATCGGAAAGACAAGGGAAGGAAGGAGGGGACAGGGTGGCGGTCGAGGGCACTGAGCTCTGCTGGTGGGTGTGTGTGAAATACTCACAGGCCGAGATGTAATTTCAATATCCTAAAATGCACAGAGCAATGTAAACAAAAGAAATAGTACAATTAGATGAAAAATAAAATAGAATTTGTGGTTTTAGAACATTCACTTTGACAGTCAATGGTCTAAATTCCCCAATGAAAACAGAGAGATTGTCATACTAGATTAAAAAGTGTAATAAAAATGCTAAATATAAAGACACATGTAGATTTAAAGTAAGTAAATGGAGAAAAATATAGTAATACTAATAAAAAGCAGGATTAGCTATATTAATTTCCAGCATCTATCTACATGAGGCAAAAACAGAAATGCATGAAAAAATAGATAATTTCACTATTATAGTTGTAGTCTTCAATATCCCTCTCTCTCAGAAATGGACAGATTTAGCCTGCAGAAAATCAGTTAAGGTCAGAGCTAACCTCAACGACATCATCAATCAACTGGATATAGTTGACATCTCAGACTACTTCATTCAAGCATGATAAAAACAGACATTTTTCTCAAACTCACATGGAACATTCACCAATAAGAGACCACATTCGGGGTCAGAAAATACACTTGGACAAATTGAACAGAATGCGAATCATACCATGTCTGCTATCAGATCACAACTGAATTAAAACAGAAACCAGTTGCAGAAAGATAACTTGAAAGTCCTAAAATATGTGGACAACTCACCTCTGAGTAATAGGTCAAAGAAATCTCAAAAGCAATTTGAACTAAATGAAAATAAAAATTCAACTTATCAAAATGTGGTGGATGCAGTAAAAACAGTGCTTATAGGGAAATTTATAGCATTGTATGCATATATTATAAAAGAAGAACTAAAATCAATCATCCAGGTGCTTCCTGGTGGAGTAGTGGTTATGCACAATCCACATACATACCAAGGTCCTGGGTTTGTATCCCAGGGTTGGCAGGAAAAACCAAGATGAACATCTACATAAAACAAATAAAATACCTCTTCCTCCCCTTTCTTCCTGCCAGCCTGCCTGCTCACCTCCATTCCTGCCTGTGCCTTAAAAGAATAAAATAAAATCAATCATCTAAATTTCTACTTTAGGAAACTAAAGAATAGCAAAGTAAATCCAAAGCAAGCAAAAGCAAATATATATTAAGAATCAGAGTAGAAGTCAATGAAATTGAAAGCAAGAAATCAATGGAATAAATCAACAAAACCAAAAGCTAGTTTTCTGAAAAGATTAATAAATCAGCCTCTCACCAGGCTTACTAAGGAAAAAAGAACACATAAATTACTAGTAACAGAAATGAAAGAGGGGACATCACTAAACATCTGTGGACATTAAGAAGATAACAAAGTGATACTATGAACAACTCTTATGTCCCCATATTTGATAAAATGAACCAATATCTTAAAAGACAAGATCTGCCAAAATTCATACAAGAAGAAATAGGCAACTCGTATTTATCTATATCTATATCTGGTAAACAAATGGAATCAATAATGAACTCTCCCAAACAGGAAGCATAAGCCCTGATGGGTTCACTGGTGAATTGTACTAACATGCACTTACATCAACTCTCAGCAATTTCTTTCAGAGGACAGAAGCAGAGGGAATGCTTCTTAACGCATTCTATGATTTCAGCACTAGCCTAATACCAAAACCAGACCAAAACAATACAAGAGAAGAAAACTATGGACCAACATCTCTCATGAACACAGACACAATAATCTTTAGCAAAATGTTTACAAATTGAATCTAATGATGTAGTATAAACAGATATCTAGTTTGAATATGGTATACTTGAAATCTATATTAGTAAGCAGTGTTGCTTCAATAAAAATGTTTAAAGAGCTATATTGCTATTTTGTGAATATCAACAAACTGGTTTCAAAGTTTTTATGGAGAGAAAATTTTAAAAATCCAAAACAAAAAAAGACAGGATTGTCAACCTAATATTGAAAACCAAAGCTGGTTATACCCGATTATCCTAAACACACGCCAAATTTCCCTTTTATCAGTGCTGTCTTCAGTTATAGATCACATTCAGCTGATCTTTGACAATGAGAAAAAATAGTCTTTTCAACAAATGGTAGTGGAACACTGGATATTCACACACACACACAAAAAGATTCTAGACACAGACTAATGCTTTCCACAAAAATTAACTCAAAGTGGGTCACGGACCTGTAAGTAAAACTAAAAATATTAAACTCCTAAAAAATAACATAGAAAAACACCTAGATGACTATGGGTATGGTGATCCATTTTTAGATATAACACCAAAGACACAATCCATGGAAAAAATAACTGATAAGCCAAACCTCACTAAAATTCAAAACATCTGATCAGAGAAAGAAAATGTCAAGAGAAGGGGAAGACTGGAAGTAAATATTTGCCAAAGACACATCTGAAAAAGGACTACTACCCAAAATATACAAAAAAAAAACCTCTTCAAATTCGATAAAAAAACAACACTATTAAAAAAATGGGTCAAAGACCTTAACTCACCAAAGAAACACAGATGGTAGATAAGCACATGAAAAGATGTTCTAATCATATTGTCATCAAGGAAATCCAGATGAAAACAATGAAATACCACCACAGAGCTACCAGAAGGGCCAAAATCCAGAACTCTGACAGTACCAAGTGCTGACAAGGATGTAGAACATAGAACTCATTTTTGCTGATAGAAATGCAAAATCATACAGTCACTGTGGAAGACAGTTTAGCAGTTTCCTACACAATTAAACATATTCTTACCCTAGTCTCTAGCAATTATACTCAGTATTTACCCAAAGGAGTTGAAAATGTATGTCCACACAAAAACCTGCACTCAGAGGCTGATAGCAGTTTTAGTCATAATTGCCACAATTTAGAAGCAACTAAAATGCTGTTCAATAGGTGAATGGTACAGCCTGATAAGGAAATATTATTCTGCACTAAAAACAAGTGGGTGTCAAACAAAGACATGTGGAGGAGCATTAAATGAATATTGCTAAGTGAAAGAAACCAATCAGAGAAGGCTCCAAAGTGGATAATTCCAACTGTATGACAGCCTGGGATAGGCAAAACTAGGGAGACAATTGAAAAATCAGGGGTTGTCAATAGGCAGAGTGCAGCTGATTTTTCATAGTGACAATACTCTGTTGTATGCCAGTGATGGAAATATGTTATCATACGTTTGCTTAAACCTATGGAATAGATGACACCCAGGAGGAATCCTAAGAGGAGCTGTGGATTTGGGGTGATCATGTATCAATGTAGGTTCATACTTGCTTAAAAAAACATAATTCTGGTGAGTGGTGTTGCTAATTAATATTTTATACATGTGTGGATGAAGAGGGTATATGGATTTCTCCAAACCCTCCTCTCAATTTTATTGTAAAACTTAAATTGTTCTAAAAATAGTCTTTTTAAAAAAGAGTTTAATTATATGGAAAACAGAACTTAATTGTGATAGTTCATTTTATATGCCCACTTGATTAGGCTATAGTATCCACTTATTCAAGTAAACACGAATCTAGATGCTGCTATGAAGGTATTTTGTCAATATAGTCAATAGCTACAATCAGTTGACTTTACATAAAGGAAATCACATCTGCATAAGAATATCGGGTGACCCCAGCGGTTCAGGCAGCCTGGACACTGGCACGTTGACCATGTAAAGTCCAAGGCCCTAAGCTCCAGACCCACGTTCCAGACCTGAGTTCCAGACCCGGGTTCCAGATCCAGGTTCCAAACCCAAGTTCCAGATCTGGGTTCAAAACTTGAGTTCCAGACTCAGGTTCTAGACCTGAGTTCCAGACCTGAATTCCAGACTCGGGTTCTAGACCTGAGTTCCAGACCTGGGTTCCAGACCTGAGTTTCAGACCTGAGTTCCAGACTCGGGTTCTAGACCTGAGTTCCAGACCCGGGTTCCAGACCTGGGTTCCAGACCTGGGTTCAACACTTGAGTTCCAGACCCAGGTTCCAGACCTCAGTTGCAGACCTGAATTCCAGACCCGGGTTCAAGACTCGAGTTCCAGATACAGGTTCCAGACCTGAGTTCCAGACCCAGGTTCCAAATCCAGGTTCCAGACCTGAGTTCCAGACCCAAGTTCCAGACCCTGGTTCAAAACATGCGTTCCATACCTGAGTTCCAGACTCGGGTTCTAGACCTGAGTTCCAGACCTGGGTTCCAGACCTGAGTTCCAGACCTGAGTTCCAGACTCGGGTTCTAGACCTGAGTTCCAGACCCGGGTTCCAGACCTGGGTTCCAGACCTGGGTTCAACACTTGAGTTCCAGACCCAGGTTCCAGACCTCAGTTCCAGACCCGAA